>JAQGAZ010002930.1:0-14286 GCA_034692225.1 Polydesmus complanatus
AAATAAATAAATGAAACTGCAAGTGCCAAATGTTGTGTAAACGTGACTCTTTTTTTTCTTTTACTAAGATCAAAATGAAGATTGTCAAGTTATATACATTGAAGAGCATAAATACGTTCATGAAAAAATGTCACGTACTTTTTCGCAAAGAAAAAAAATATATATATATAATAATAATAACGTCACAACGGAAATAACACGGTTTACATGAGATTGAACATCAAATAGACGAGAAATGAGAAATCTGTATTTTTTTTTTTTTTTTTTCGTTTTAGCTTTAAAGGAAAATTTGGTTTGTTTTTTTCTTTTCCTCCTAATTTTTAAAAACTAATTTTTTTCTATACACGCTAAAGGAGAGAGAGCGATGTTTACATGGGGTTCATCATACGCGTGACAGGAGCAAAAAAAAATTATAAGAAAAAAAAATAATAAACAAATATTATTTACACATTTTTCAAAGTTAAACCATGTCATCTCTCTATTATAGTTATAGTCCCAATTTCGAGGTGGGTTCATTTTTACCACAATTTTAAGTTTTCCCGGGTCACAACCGTATTATTATTTTTTTCGATATATCCAAAATTATACGCAAAAAATTATGGACACACCAAAATGTTTGTTTAAAAAAAATTTTCTTTTTTTTTTTCAAATGCAAATTTATTTATTTTTTTGCTTTTACCAGTAAAAAGTTTTTTAAAAAGTTTTTTATTTCATATTATCTCAGATGTTTGTTAATTGAGGCGTCTCTCACAAAGCTATCAACCCAATGGAATACCTTAGTGCGCTGGTAGTTTTGTGCAGAATACCATAATTAGGAGGCATTAGAGATAATTATATTGGCTTACTGTTTATTGAACCACCGTGAACATTATTTTCATTTTCTTTCGTAAATTCATTGTTTGTTTTTTTTTTTTTAGATTTTTTAAACAGACATAATGTTGTGTCATAAATGTGCTTGCGAGGTAGCCATAAGAAATGACTCAAGCTCTGCTTATGATATCGGTAACCTTTTTTTTTTTATAAGTTAAAAAGCAAAACTAAAACTTCGAAAAATTCCCAGAAAAAAAAAAGAGTATTAATACACAGAAAATATATATTAATTACACAGAGCTTTTATTTCAACAGAAAAAAAAAAATAATAAGAGAGAGAGAGAAAAAAAAATTATGACTAGATTTTTTGTTTTTTTTTTCGGGCTTTACACATACATCGAAAGCGCAATAGGCTGTTATTATTGTAGAAAATAAATCCAAAACAAAATACTGTACACATGTACTGTATTTCTAATTCAAAATGAACAAAAATTTTACTTACAAAACTTCTCTAAGTTATCATTATTATAATTAACAAGCTTACATGTAATAATTAACCATTTAAAAAGTTTTTTTTTTTTTTGATTAAGTTAATTACTACTTGTAAATCTTTTTTTGCAAATAAAAAATCATTCATTAAGCATTTACAACGGGTAAAAATAAATCACACGTATTTATTTTTTTTTTACATTTTTTTTATGTTTGCGTTACGAATAATTCTCATTAAACTAACAATCAATTTATTTTTTTTTTATAATAACTTTTGTTTTTAATTCTAAAAGCTGAAAAATTATTTTTTTTTTTCAATGTGCTGTTTAACTTTGTAGTGTGTAAAGCCGAACTGAACTGGGTGGTGATGAGGACAATAATTATTTTTTTTTGAAAAATATGAACCTGTCATCTTTTACATTTTTAAAAAAAAAAAAAATTATTCAAAGCAATCTCAAAAAAATATAAATATTAGATTTGCTTGAAAAATAACAACTAAAAAAATTCTAAAAAAAAAAAATATGTTGGACCAAGCCAAAAAAAAAAAAAATTTCTTTTCTAGTCTTTTAACCAGATGTAATTATTATGGTCATGCAAAAAAAAAAAATGACAAGCAGCCGAAAAACATTAATTGTTTTAAAAAGATAATGTAAATAATCTATATATATGTTTTTTCGCATTAATAAAAATCTAATATAAAACAAATCGATAGAGCGAGGGGAAAAAAGATACACGAAATTTGAATGAGGTAAAAGATTTTAGAAATAAACACAAAAGTAATAGAGCGCGAAATAATTATAATTCTACAGTTTCAAATAATCGATTGTAAAAATCAATCAAATCAAACACAAAAAAAAAAAACAAAGGAAGAGAAAAAAAAAACATTATATAATTCTATCAAGACCAGCTCGAACAAAAAAAAGTTTTGTTTTTTTTCTTTCTTTTTCTTCATTTAATGAACCGAGAAATGCCACACAACACACAATGATGAAGGGAAGGAGCAGTCTAAAAAACGAAAAAAAAAAAAAAAAGTTCCAAAAAACCAAAAGTTCTTATTTCTTGGTTACAGATTTTTTTCCCTCGATGGGTGAAGAACTAGAGAGAAACGGCACAACCGAATTCAACAACTTTTCGTAGAGAGAGAGAGAGATAATAATGAAGATATGGTGGGAAGAGCTATTTTCAGGCTTGAAAAAATTGTTTTGTTGTTGTTTTGTTTTAAATGAATAAGAGAGAGCCAGAGATAGAGAGAGTAAGAAGATTATAGATTAGAAATAGAGAGAGAGACAGAGAAAAAAAGATGAAACGTAATCACACAAACCAGCTGCATGAGTTTCTTTTGCTTTCAGAATATTTTTTTAGAACTTCCAACACTTCTTCGATAAAAAAAAAAAGTTCCGGACACGATAATTCGCTGAATCACCGCACATTTATCTTTCATCTTATATAGACTCTTCTATCTTTGATTAACAATAATCAATAACGTTTACATCTTCTTTATTATTACTGTGATGAAAAAGTTTGTGTCCCAAGAATTTTCTTTTTGGCTTATTATTTTTATCATCGAATTTTTCTCCCCATCTTCTTTTGTACACACTTTTTTTTTTTAATATACACGCACTCTGATCAAAGCCCTTCCTCAAAAATTTTTGATCTTCCAAAACAAAAACAAAAATCAAAAGTTCGATGAGGTTCTCTCTTTTTCACGCACACAGACACGAAAGGAGAGAGAAAGGGAGACTATTTATTTTTTTGGGATAGATCTTTATACCAAAAAAAAATTCCCATATTCAAGAATAATAATGTGGCAGAAGAAGGATGGTATGTCCCGGGGTACTCTCTCTTGTTCGCACCGAGTTGACAACAAAAACCATTTGTTTGTTTGTTTTTTTTTGGTTCGGAGTTTTGAAAAAAACTTCACTCGCGCGTTAAACGTTTTTTTGACTTTCTCTTATTCTTCAGTGTTATTATTATTTATTATTTTTTTTTGAAGAGAGAGAGAGACAGAGAGAGGAGGGATGGAGAGACGACAAATGATGTTTGGTTGATGAGTGCCAAAAAGAATTCAAATGTTTGTAAATTCGTCGGCGTCCATGGGTCCTTCTTCGTCGTCGTCGTCCGGCTCTTCCAAAGTGATTTGAAACTGTATCCGTTCGGCCGCCAGAGGGATGGGTAGGTCGTCGGAAGGCGGGGTCTTTTCCCCGTCGTTGTCACATTCCCCCTCTTCTTTCAGATCGTTGGAACTTCCGGACGGACTGAGCGGGATCATGCTCTGATACCAATCACGATTATCTTCTAAGGCGTCTAAAATATCCTGAGCGTCGGGGTGAACCAAGTCGGCCCACGTCTCCCACAGAGGGTGAACGATATAATCGATAAAACCCACCTATATAGATAAACCAAAAATTTTAATATAAAATTTTATTCAATTGAAAAAAAAAAACAATTTTTTTTTTATTATTATAATTTGCAGTTTTTTAACCTGAGATTTTTCGATGGTCGCGTTGTAGCGATCGCACATGGGACTGATATCCATCCCGTGTTCTCTTTCTTTATCTCCTTGGAAAAAGAATTCTTCCATGATTTGCGAAACCCATCTCCTGTACAATTCTAAGGGTTTGGTAGGATTGCTCAGATCGGCGCAGTGAACCATATTTTGTAAAACCTAAGAAAGAAGAAAAAGAAAAAGATTTAATTTCAAGGTGAATGTAACTAAGTTACATTTTACGAGACATTGACATTTTCTATGAAACATTAAAATTTATATACAAAGAAAAACTCGTAGTGGGCAAAATGTTTTTAATTCAATTAAATAAATAAGTGGATGATTACTAAGTTACGTTTAATATATGAAAAAGGTTAAGCGTTGGCATGAAACGTATTTAAAGATTACATGGAAAATTAAATTGTGCACAATTAATTAAGTTAAATATGCAAAAGTTTAACTTTCATTAAAAATGCGAGAAAGAAAAATCTGGGAATTAAAATTTCCTTCCGTTTCTACAAATTTTTATGAAGAAAGATAAATAGAAAATCATCTCGTAAATGTAATAGAAAAATGTATATCATTATTATTAGATAAATAAATGATAAGATTTTATGTTTTTTTTTTTTTTATTAGTAAATGAGATATATTTTATTCGAGGTTCGGAAAGGTTTTATTTACCTGAATTCTGTCGGTGTAATTATCCAATAATAAAACTCCAGAACCAGCCACTTTTTTCGTCTCCACCATTGTTTTTAAATCCGCCAACAGAGACATGTGCTTGGACATATCAGTAGCCAAAACCTGTTTATCAACAAAAAAAAAAAAAAAAAAACTATTATTAAAACATTGAAAAAGAAGAATAATTTGTTTATTCTAAAATGAAAATAGAAAGCAAAAAAGTGTGTTGTTGAACTTGAAAAAAGGCGGATGCCGAGTTAATGAGAAGCGAGTTTGAAATTAGCTCCTTCTGTTTTAATGGATATATTTTTTTCTATTATGGTTGGGGAGGGTTGAGTTTGTCCTTCGCTTATCTTAATTAAAAGCCGTATCAAAACGTCTATTCTTACCTTCACCCATATTAACTCTTTAGGGGGATGTTGTGTGTGTTTTTTTCTTTCTAGTGTAACTATTTCGAGGAGAAAAAACGCAATTGCTTAACTCGTAAAAATCAAAATAATTAGCTTCAATCGTTCATTTGTCTTGTCAGCAAGCAGCGCCCGCTAACGACTACTCTCTCTTATCGTCTACGCTAAACCCTTAGAGACACTTTTTTTATATATTTTTTTTTTTTTTGGCTTTTATATTGTTAACCTTAATTATCAATCAAAGTCGAAAAAGAAAAGAAAGTAGAAATGAGATTTTTCTTTTCCGAAATTACAAACGCGTTTTGACTTTTGATAGCGAAAAAGAAGATGTGCCACGATTCTCAAATAAAATACTGCGACAAAAGAATAATAATTAACGAATAGCTGGACTTTCTTTTTATTTTACTAATATAGAGAGTTAAAAAGAAAAGTGTAAACAAAGCCAACGCTTACCAAACCTAATCAGAAAACAGCTTGTTTACCTGCAGTAACGAAAATAAAATTACTAGAGATTAAAACTCAAGTTTAGTTTTAAAAACAGGAAATTAGTAACCATAAACCCTGAAATTTTTTCTTAAAATGCTTTACTTTAACGCTTAAACTTCGGAAAACTAGCAAAAACGCTGAACGGAAACACATCTTAAAACTTTTGAGCACATCCTCTACACAGTCTACTGAAAATAGATGAACCCAACTAAATTAGTATAAAATCCTTTTTTAATAATGTAAATATTTGAATGACACATGGAAAAACTTCACTTTAAAGACATTTTTTAACATAATAATTATTTTATTATATGTTTAAAATACCCTCTTCCCGCCTCAACACAAGCACTACGCTCTACATCTCACTACACAACAGCTTCATCGACTTCGTCTCGTGCCTTCTTCATACGTGCTTGTAATGCTGCGTATGTTGAAAATTTAAGCACGGAATAGAACAATTCAATGTTAAAAAAACCCATCAAAGTAAAAGTTTTTTCATAGGTCTTTGAAATATTTAAATTATTATAAGGATTTAATACTAGTTCAATTGGGTTCGTTTTTTCTTGGTACACTGTGTATTTAATTAGGATACTCAACAGAAATATATTTTCAAAATAGTACATGTATAGCTATTGAACTGATCTCAACTTCCTCTTAAACTATTATAATTATTTTTCATCGAAAGTAGTTTTTTTTTTTTTTTTTTGAAAATGTAATGGTGGCTGCTACTAATGGCAATTGAAATCGGGTAGCCTAATGGGTCTCCCTCTCCTAAAGGATTACAAAAAGACCATCTACCACCACTTCAAAAAAAAACTAAATATTAAAAAAAAAAAAACACGCCCAATCATCTGGGAATGTTTTCAAATAAATAAATAGAAAACATTGAACAACAAATTGAAAGAGTGGTAAACGTCAATCAGCGCTGAACTCGGAAAATAAACAAACAACAAACTGTATAGAGAGAGACACACCCAATTTAAAATAAAATACTTGTACTCGAGAGCTCTGCGGATAAAATATAAAATGATTTCGAGTTTGTTGTCGTATTTCTGGATTTGTACAATTTTTTCAAGTGGATGGCCGCTACCGGGTACCCCGGCCCTTCACTTTTAAGTGCAGTTCGACATATCATTATCAATAGCCTATAGCTCTCGACTCATAGGTGAACGAACAACATCTCCGATTCCCAAAATAATATCTCAGATAGGTGAACAAACTATCGGAAACGATTCCCCAATTTAGAGGCTTTTTTTTTTTTATTTGTTTATATCGGGGTTCGTCATTGATCTTTTTTATACATCTCTTTTATATCCTTGTCTACACTTTTAAAGTCTTTCGGCTGCGATGTGTGGGTGGTAGTAGTGGTTTCGCTTTTACCCACACACACACACACACTTAGAGGTTCAGGTATACGTCAAACTGTCACTCCTTAATACTTTATAGCTAGACCTTTCAACTAAATTTGATATATGGATTACACACGAGTACAGTTTGAAAGGGCCGTTGCTCTCTCCTTCTCTCCATCGCTCAATCTCCTTCTCTTAATTCTCATGCTCTCTCTCTCTCTCTCTCTCTCTCTCTCACTCTTTTAGATATAATATAAAGAGTGGGCCTATTTATTTCGTCAAGCATCATCTGTCAAATGAAAATTTAGCTAAACAAGGCTCATTCATCAATTTACTTATTCCACACCGGATGGATATAAAAGCCGCCGCAAATCTCCACCATCGCACACGAATGATTGATTTTTATTTTCGAAAAACGTTTTTCGTCTGGCGTTAAATTGAGCTGAAGAGCCGGAAAATTGCTAACAAAATTTAAAAAAAAAATAAAAAAATTGTCGTTGTTTTTATAAAATGTAGTTTCAAGTCTTATTTATTATTATTAGTATTTTGGTTTCATTTATTCCGTTTGTGCTCTGTTTTCTATAAAGATTATCGTTGGCCCCCCCTCCCTCGAAGTACGTGACGGAAGAGAATCAATGTCAACAAAATAAACTAACAATAACAACATTTTAGGCGAGGTGGATTTCGATCCTATTTCCAATATCTTTTACAACAACAACAACTTCTCACTTTCCAAACAATAATAAGAGTGGAAATAAAAATGAATGCAAGCACCAGTTTTCAACATTTGGAATTTTTCTTTAAAAAAAAGTTGTATGTACTGTGGCCTATAACTGCCAAAAAGAAAAAATGGAAGTGCCATTGACTTTATTTCGGTACATAAATAGCTGGCAACATGGTTGTCCAGGTGTCACTTTTAAAAGTGGCAAAAAGAACTTTAAAAATTCAAAATGTTTCTAATTTTTTTTTTTAATATTTCATTTAAAAAATGTTTAGTTTTTCAAAATAATTTGTTTTAGTACAATTTTAAAGGTGATGCATATTATGAAAAAATATATATATAGCAGAACTGTCTGTTATTAATTTTCAGAAAATTAAAACCTGTTTTTCTTGAAGCCAGCTTTTTGGTACTTTTCTCCAATTTAATTTTCACTCTTATTATTATTTATTTTCAACGCTATTTTAAAGTTATTACTGTATTTTTAAAAAAAAAGTATGTCTTACCATGTCAATGACCATTTTTCTAAGCGTTTGTCTCTGCTTCTTGGAAAGCCCGGCAAAAATATCACATTCGTCGTTTTGTAACAGTTTGAAAGCCACGGCTAAATGATGATTTTCCAAAACTGATTCGTCATTATACATCAGCGCTAATTCCGAACCTATAATTGGCAAAAAAACATGATTAAAAAAACAGCCCCTCCATGAGTACAGGTTAAAATAATTTTAATTACTTACTCGAATTAATAAGAAATTGATTGGTTAAGCCTGGATGATCCACATCGTGTATAGCCGCAGCAAAAATAGCTGACAAAATTTCCAAGTCGGTAAAAACAGACTGTTGAAAATAATAATAAAGATTAAGTAATTGTTATGTTGTTAATTTAAAAAAGTTAATTAAAGCTTACGTCTAAAGCGGGTGACCCTAAAAGCACATGAATTGATTGGGTGACGTCAGCGGCGTGAGTACTGTTGTGGTACGGCACGTCTTTGATGTAATGATCCTCCAAAATCATTAAGAAGTTGACTAACGTTTTGTTAGGAATTTTAAAGGTTTTCAATAAATCCCTTTCCTGGAGAAATAATAAAAAAAAAAAGAAAAAAATTAGCATATGCATAGGAAGCAAACGGAATGACGTCATTGGAGCGGGTTCGATATCCCCATTTATCGAGAAAATAATATTATTATAACAATTCGATTTTCAACACGATACGTTGAAAAGGCGTGTGAGAAATATTATCGATTTTCTTCTTAAAATAAATACAGTAAATAAGAAAAAAAAAAAAATTTTTTTGGTTTCTTATTAAAGAAAAAAAAATATGGTATTGATTTAAATAAAAATAAGCTGCGCAGATGTGTTTCATTTCATTTATAATATGCGCATTCTCCGGGCAACATAAAAGGTTCGAGATTTGTTTTTAATGAAATATAATTCCCCCCAAAAAAAAAGATGATATGAAAACAAAACGCGGAAGATAAGTCAATGTCCCCCCTTCCTTTTATCTCTCCGATACTGTATTTATATCTTTTATTTATTTTGGAGACAAACAAAAGAATTTTGATGACAACAATAAAAGAAAAAAAATTTCGATTGTTCATTTTTCTTTTCACAAAAAAAAAAACTATATTTCTCTCATCAAAATACGCGAATTTCGCCAAATAAATACCGTAATAAAAAAGGAACGTACCTGAAAGATGGCGTAGGTGACAGAGGTTAAAGGCCTGTGGTTGGAATACTCTGATAATTTAAATACATCAATTCCCCAAGTATTAACGTCTTCTAAAAGCTATAAAAACACATTTAAGAAAAAAAAAATCAATTAATTTCATGAAAAAAAAAGGAAAGCTAAAATCAATAAGCTTTTAAGGAAGTTTAAAAGTAGAAGAACAAAAAAATATAATCGGTTTAAATAATAAATACAACAACCAAAAAAAAAAATGCATTAAATTTAATACCGGTATTAAAAAATAATTATGAAAAATATGAAAAAATTATGAAAAATAATTATGAAAAAAAAATTATTTTTAATTACACGATAAATTCAGATAAATCAATAAAAAGTAAGCCAAATATTACTTCATATACAAGGTGTCCGGAAAAAAATTGAACCTAACTGAATTAGTATTAAATTCTAATAATTCATTTAGGTGCACTTATTTTACGAACGCCATGTATTATGTATATTATAATTTTAGTAAAAATAATGTAGTTTCACTCCCCTAAAAATGTATAGCAAAAGTATCGATCGTGTGAGTTAAAGGAATATGGTTGATGACCGAAGCGAATGATATGACGTCAGTGTGTGATGTCGAGTGGCCAGAGAGATGCTAAAGAGAGCGAAGGAAGATGATAAAGAAGAAGACGGAAGAAGGATATGAAATATCAAACTTGATTTTTGGTCATCGGAGACACAGACCGAGAGAGAGAGAGAGAGAGTGGTTTTTGTTATGTTTGTCTTTCCGGTTAACTACGGTAATTGTCACAAACTCGAACCCAATCGAAAGCTATTGTCGGATGACGCGCGTTGGCAAGTTCAAGAACCTATTTCGAGAGATAAGAGAGGAAGAGCATCTCAAATTGCTCTGGTTATTTATTGAATCAAATGAACTCTGAAAACTGTAATTGCGCGTCCATTTTAATCAAAAATAAATAAATATAGTACGTATTTTATTTATTTGGTTATCCCATATAAATAAGAAACGTTTGTACTCTTCTTTCGAAATTCAAATGATGGAGGGGGAAATTGAAAGGATGTGTTTGTGATAAATGTTTAAAAATTAATTAAAAACTTTTTTTTTTTCTATTTTCATTTTTGGCATAAACTTTTTTTCTGCAGAATTAAATAGAGCGTAAAGATTGGAAATGCCAGTGGTGGGCGACGATCAAAAACAACAACACTTTATCGCCGAATAATAACAATTAAGATGGCGTCGGCGTCACAAACAGATGAAGAAAAAAAAAGAGTACATGTAGAAGGAAAGATAGGGAGGGTTCCCGAAAAAATTGGGAGAACGAGAGGAAGGCGGAAGTGGAAAAATATTGCTAAGTCAAAATAATAATAACTAAAAAAAAAATAATAAAATAAAAATAAAAAAAATATATAAAAACGGAAGTGGAAGGAAAGAGTGGAAAAGAGGCCAGTGTTTACGTCATAAGAGTAGCAAAGTGGGCCACGCGTGGGAGTGTTTTTCCTCTCTCTCTCTATCAGGCATCAACAACTGCACAGTTGAGATGAGATACAATGGGATTACGTCACTATCACAGTGGCTGGGGCTCGTTATTCACTTTATTTATTCATATTAAATAAACAAAAAGAAGTGGAATTAACATAGAAAAAATAAAATAATAATAATAATAATGGATGAAAACATCAAAGTAATAACTTTTTGCCTAGAAACGCTACGTCATCAAAATTTACAGTAGAGTAACAGTGTGCATGTGCTAAATTCGGCTTCGAAAAACAGGAAGTTTAACCTACTAAAATCGTCTGCTTTTAACAACATTTTCATATTTATTCAAAAAATCAAAAAAAAAAATGATTGTTTCAACGAAATTTTCATATTATCAGTTTGAATTAAATTTTTACGTAATTGTCAGTTAAATTAAGTTTTCAGTGTTTTAGGTGCAGAAAAAAATGACCGATTTAACGAAGTTTAGATACTATATAAATAATTGTCAATTTTCATTATAACTGTGACTTTAAAAAAAATTTCAGCTTTTTGAAGATGAAAAAAATTTATCCGTTTCAACGAATTTTTAATATAAATTATTTCTAGTTTTTTTGAAAATTTTAGATATAAATAAACAAAAAAATTTATTGCTTTTTTAAGTCAATTTCACTGTCAAAAAAAAAAAATATATAAGTCTAAAAGTTTCGTTATACCGGTATACAATATAAAAGTTCTTTCTACTAACTCAAGTTCTTTTTTTTTTTATTTTTTATTTTTTTATAAAAATAAATAAAAAAAAAAAAAAAAAATGCGGTGTATTTCCTTATTGGGATGTGATTTTAATCCGTTCGCCAAATAAAATGTCATGTAGACGTAACGTAGCGTTGCATATCCATTGATCCAGCGTCAACAACAGAGAGGACATCAACCTCTCTCTCTCTCTCACTCTTTCTCGATCGCTCTTTTCTATTCTTTTTTCTCGCTGCAAGGCGGCGGTGACGTCGTTGCTTGAATTTTTATGTAATATTGATCGCCGACATCGATTTATTAAGATCGTATTACACAATGCTCTCTCTCTCTCGCTCGGCGCGTGTGTTGGACCAACAATCAAGCGCCGACGCTAAATACGCGGCGCCATCTATTACATTTTAATAGCCGAGAGAGATGAAGAGAGAGAGACAGAATGATGCCTGGAGAGAGGAAAATATTATGACGGAAGTGAAAAAATCGTTATAGATAAAGCGAAAATATTATCAAACGATAATAATTATTATTAATGAGTTTGTAAACAAAGAAAAAAACAAGTTAAGTTCATTAAAAAATTATATTTAATGAGGGTGTTTCATTTAGGACGTCATTACCAGTGTTTTTAGTAATTAATAGTGTAAAAACTTTTTGGTAAACTAGTATTTTTTTTTTCTCTCTTTTTAGAAAGTTTAATGACCCTTATTTTCAAGTTTGAGCCTATTAAATAAATGGAAATAAAAAAAAGGGATGAAAGTACCATTATACAAAAAATTTGCATTTTTCTTTAAAAAAGTTGTATGTACCTAAGCCTATAATTTGCATAAAAAAAATACAACTGTCCAAAAAGATATTTTTAATTGTACATTTTTAAACTTTTTCCAATAGTTAATTTAAAAAGTATTAAGTTTTTCAGAATAACTGGTTTTGGTGCTATTTTAAGAGAGAGAAACATGAAAAAAGTATAGTAAAAACTGACTGTTATTAATTTAAAAAAATTTCAGCAAATTAAAATCTGCTTTTCTTAAGAAATTTACTTTTTGGTACTTTCAGCCTATTTTATTTCTACCCCTCTCTTAACATGAAAAAGAACTGCTTTTTAAGTGGAAAATGAATGACTATAAATAGAACATCCGTTACGCAACACAAATAATAAAGTAAATTAAATTGTCAACCAGGAAGTAAACTAAACTTTCGCCACCCCCTTCCCCCCCCCCCACTCCCCATCCATTTCACAGTAACGATAGGGAAGTGAAGTTTATCAAAATCAATAGAAGAAAAAGGGTTTTGGAGATAGTAAGGAGAGAAGGGTGAGATTAGAGAATGATGGGATCGGGATACAAGAGAGATTGGATGTAGGTCGGATCCAGATTCACAACACTTGACTTTTTTTCCCCCCCCTCCATCAAAAGATTTTGTGTGGAAGCGCACGTACACCCACGCGCGTTCACCTACACACGCGCGCGAGCAAAACGAAGTGGGATTGGGAAAAGCAAATAGAGCGGAAGTTGCGCGACGAACGAGCTGATTATTTAAATTGGTCTTGCCGCGCACTCGGCGCTTATCTTTTCTTCAAACGGCATTCATTGTAGTAGGAAGTGAGAATAATGAGACTTAAAACTTCCTTCAAAAACTTTTTAAATTTATCAACAAAAAAAAAAAAATTTAAGTTCCGTAAACATATGACGTCATTAAAGGAACTAATTTTTTTTATTGACTTATTTTCTTGGTTCTTAAAAAAAATTTGGTTCCTTAAAAAATTAATTCTTCAAAAAATTTCGTCTTATTAAAAAATTTGGTTCTTTAAAAAATTTGGTTCTTCAAAAAATTTGGGCCGTCAAAAAATTTGATTCCATAAAAAATTTGAGTTCTTCAAAAAATTTATTTTTATTTTCGTTTCCGGTTCTACTAAAAGTTTGGTTCTACCCAGGTTTTCATGTCTCGCTGCTTTTATTAATTGAACGCCAACACATTCTTAACGTTTATATCGTCGGCCGCCGTAAATACAGGTTTCTACACGTCATATACAATTATTTAATCGTTATAGCAAATAATTAATTAACGGATTATTATCATCATCATTATTATACGGAAAGAGAGAGCTAATTAAATGAAGAGAGAAAAAAAAAAAAGAAGTTTCCAAAATAGCGTAACCCATTTACGGAATTAAGAGAATTAAACGCAGCAGCACCTGTCTGACGTCATCACCCCTTCTCCTATTTACATTTTAATTCCCTCTTTACATTTCCTCCGCTGAAATAATTACCCCCCTCCCCTCCTCTCATTCCCCCCCCTAAAGAATTGCGTGCGCGCCCAGAAAGTAGTTCACGCGTGACGTCACCGCTAAGCTCGCCCAATGTCATCATCATCATCGCCCTATGACGTCATTCGTTCAGATGACGGGATGGAGAGAGAGAAGGAGCCTCGATAGAAATGGTGAAAGATGAAAAAGAGAGATTTAGCAGTTTTTGTTGCGGCGGGGAGTGTGAGAGAGAGAGTTACGTTGAGCGTTACGTAAAGGACGAACAATGTTATCCCCGGGTTTGAAAAAGCGCCAACAATTACATTAGCGGCGATTGGAGAAAAGAAAAACAAAAATTCGATTTGGCGCAAAAATAATAATAAGCAGAGAGAACAAGAAATGCACTTTTGTCAACAACAACAACAATTTCACAGTTATTTTGATAACTTTTTAACAAAAATAAATAAATAAAAAAAAAAAAAATTGAGGTTGAAAATCAACAGTTCGAAAATTTATTATTTGGCGGGTCAAAAAAAAAAAAAAATACTGTATGGTATAATAAAATATAATACTTTTGTATAAATGAAAGAGTTGAGAGAAAGAGAGACGTTAGGTCGCATAATATGTAAACAGCTGGAAAGCATCAGAAATGCAACGCTCGAATGCACCCATTCACTCCCGTTAGTTGACTGAACTCTCTCTCT
>JAQGAZ010002931.1:0-14267 GCA_034692225.1 Polydesmus complanatus
CTTTTAAATAAAGATCTATCAGTTCGTTCCACTTTTCATCCTTGCTCCAACTTATTGAATAATCCAGATAACGAAGAAATAGAAAATAGCACAAAAACTATTTTAGCTATGGAAGATGCGGAACCAAATCAGTTTAATGCACTTTTGAGGACGGAACCAACTCTAAGGCAAGTTTCTTTTTTTTTTTTTTTAAAAAAAAATACATATTGTAACATTTTTTTAGTTTTGAAAATTAAATGTGCATATATTTTCTCTTTCTAATTGTACCATTTAAATAAAAACAAAGTTTTAAAAATTGAAATTCAATTCAAGATTTTATCACAATTTGGATTTGGAATCCTGTACTTGGGAGTTTAATTCGTATTACAGTATGAGTGATCTAGTCAATATATGTGGAGCCACAATTACAAGCAACGATGGCCAGGTAAATTTAAACAATTTATTTAACAATTTTTTTTTCTTTAAATATATTTATTGAGAATTTCCAATTGTTACCAATTACATTACTCAAAAATACCAATTGTATTTTACAAGTATATAAAAGTTCCTTTGTCTCTGTTTTTTAGTTTTAATTAATAAATGTATAAAACTTGTTAATTTAATAATTTACATTTGTTTAGATTCGTAATGAAAGTCAATCCTATGTGAACGTGCGATTTCCCCTCTACGTTTCTTACGTGTTTTATTCGGGTCTTTTGGGCGGATGGCAACACACGGACCATCACACGCAGCTCATCATGAAGTTTGTTTACGATACGAGTGCCGTGTGGAGAGATGGTATCTCTGCTGTCAGTGATCAATCGAAATTGCAAGGTATGGCGCTAAACACACGTTGCTTAATAAAATACACGCGCGTAATCAATTTCCTTAAATTATAGCCGTGCTCTATCCGACCAGCATGAATATCGAGCACGACGGACGCTTGCTGGTTCATTTTGTCACGGAGGTGAAATTTAATGGAAAACTGTTATTAAAACACCCTGGTAAAATGTCATCCGCTTTTAATTTAATTAACATCGGGTGTTTCATTTTAAACGCAGCCTAACGATTCTCAAAATGTTAATTACATAATAATCCCTTTTGACCACACTCATTAAGCCAGCCGAACAATAAATAACACTAAAAGCGCGTCCAAAGCCCAAATGAGTGCTTTAAAAGTTTAAATAGTAAAATAAAAGCGCTTATAGGTGACAACTATAATTTAGGTCTATTTTGCACTTTTAATTAATACCGTAGTGACTTAGACCTTTATTATTGCGATAGAACATTATTTTTTTTTTTAGCACTTTAAATAATTTATGAGAAAGATTTAAAAACAGGAGACATTATTTTGTGATTAATAGATTTATTTATTACAACATAATTATTATATTTTTAATAGCAGTTGTTTTATTGGTAATTTAGTTTACGTTTTAAGTTGGTTTTTTTTTAAATATTTTTAATCACTTTACAAATTATATTGTATTTGAGTTATAAACGTTATCGTTATGCGCTTGTTTTAATGTTTGCGTTTAATATGAAACACTCTGTATGTGGTTGTCACAATTTTGTTACGGTAATTTATTAAAGAAGATTTATTACAGAATTAAATATTACATCCGCCGTAATGTCGCCTCAACACCCAGATCTCACATTTTCCCTGATGAGCGAAAGTGAGGATGAAATAATCGAATCACACCGACAACAATGGTTTTTCCTATCAAACTTTGCCGTTCGTATAAAAATCGATTTTTATTACAATTTTCAATAAAATTTCATTGAAACATTATTTTGAAAATGTAAGGTCAAAGATTATTCAGGAATGTATCACATAAAAATTGTGCCTTGCGTCTATTCTCCCTCTTCGCAATTTTGCATTCCGCGAGGTGAACCTATCAATTTTGAGCTGGGAGTCCGGTTCCAACAATTGAGTGACTCTGTAGCTGCCGAATATAGTTTATCTACACGATTTCAACTCAGTCGCCACAGTAACATGTGGTTTAGCGCGGAAAAGGACGCCAACGATATTTCTTTTCAACCAGGTTTGATCAAACGATTGAAAAAGAAATTCGATTTAACCTCTATTTTATTCGAAAATAAAAATGTATTTATGATAACTAGACGACATCATATACGGACGTTTATTGGTAGATCCGGTTCAGAATATGGGCTCAACTTTTGGTTTGCAGATCGAAAAATGCGTACTATGTTGCGGAGTGAACGGATATGTACCAAAGTATAATCCTTCGCTTCAAGAATACGGATGTTTAGCTCGCTCTACACACCTCATGCACACTATTAATATCATTGTAAATAATAATTGTATTGATTTTCTGGTATATTTTCTCGAGGTAATCATTTGCTGTTTTTTTCTAAAAATTGTTTAGGATAAAAAATTTCCTCACAGTGTAGACACAGCGTTTTATAACGTCCCGTTAAACGCACGCTTACTTCCACAGCATAATTCGAGCCAATTGGAAACCGATGCATTTCAATTTGACGCCGCTCCTTTATTTATGGTTTGGATACTTTTTATTTTACATTTATTAACTTACCTTTTATATTCAGAAATGACCAAAAAAAAAAAAAAAAAATGCCGTCATTAAGAATTATTTTAGAAGTAGATTCTCCAGAAACACAGAAGTTATTATTTTACAAAAAAAAAATTCATTTTATGTTTCCTCATTCTTTACATGCGTTTAAAAAAAGAGAAAAAAAACTTAAAATTTAGCAATCTATCCTTGGATTTTACACAAAACTATTTTGTCTAAACAATTATTAGTGGAAGGTACTGTGTGTTATTTTAAAAAAACTTAAAAGTTCCGCAAATATTTTAGGGGCCTATTGCTATCTATACATTCCTCAGCTTGTTTTTGGAGATGATTAATGATTATAAAATTGAAATAATTTGTAACATTTTAATTTAAATTTTTTATTTTTATTTGTTTAAGGCTACTTCCGGTCGTCAGTGGTTCGTACATTGCGTGTTTAATATTCATTCAAAGAAATCTCGTCATCGGCGAAGTGCAAATGAAGATGATTACGAATTATTTGGAGAAATCGGTGAAGACGGTCGAGGAACCAACATGCACCCTTTTCATCTAGCCTTCAATTCTGAAATTAACAATTGGACTGATAACCAAAATTTTTGGTTAAATAAAAATACTCAAATCGTGGTGGTGATTACCACTTTTATTCTAGTCATAATAGCGTTTGGCGCGCTGTGTTTTAAACGCCAGTGTCGTCCTGTATCAATCGGAACGGCGTACGCTCAACCAAACTCATCCAACACTCGAATTCTGACCAAAAAACCTCAATTTATTATAAATGACGATAATACCGAAGTTTAAATCCACAACGTTTTACTTTTTTCTTTTTTTTAAAAAAAAAAATAATAATAATATGGAGTAATAAATTGTTTTTTTTACTTTTGTAAATCCTTTTTAAATGCACTTGCCGGTATTTAACTTTTCATTTTTAAAAATAGGACAGTGAAAGGGCACTTTCTCAAACTTTTCGCCATAAAGTCTATTGTAAAAGCGTAGGTACCAAGTGGGAAATGGGAACAGGATTTACACCTGGAAATTTTTGCTTTTTAACAAGTTGAAAGACCCCTTTAAAGATTAATTTTACTATTCAGAAAATTTATTTTTACTACACTTTTGAATTGAAACTTTACCGTAATTTTCTTCTAATGTACACTTATTTAAAAAATTATTAAATTTTAATAAAATAACATATTTTTAATTACAGTACCGTAAATTAAATTCATTAAAAATCTTTTGATATAAAATTAATCCGTTTCTAATTATAATTTTTAAATAAAAATTGGAATTGATCCAATTAAATCGCTTTTAATTTTTATATTCAAAAATAAAATAATTTAGGGGCATCTACATTTAGAGTACTTTTTTGATCATTATTTTAGAGATTATTTGATTCAGCATTTCCATGTATGAATTGGCAAGGTACCTGGCCAGTTAGATTAGGGACTACAATAATTGTTTGTTTTTTGTTCTCCCCTTTTTTTTTTAGGTTAATTCATCAATCACTTAATCCTTTTTTTTTTTTTTGAAGACCATTAAGGCTCAAGATAAAATTTCAGGTTTTTTTGTCTTTGTTTGACATCTTGCGCGTGACCTATAGCTACGAGGAACTTTTCTATTTTTTCCCCCATTCGTCCGCTAAGGTATAAAAGGTCCTCAGGAAGGGGCCGAATTTCATTCTACCTTCAAAATCGTTTCAGCTCTCTACAAAACTAAAGGTAAGTGGAAATGTTTATTTTCACTCTTTAAAATTAATAAATTTAGCTTTTAAATTTTTAGATGGTTCCTAAAATGTCATTCGCCTTTCTGTTCTTAATCGGAACCGCTCTTGTCATACAAACGGGAGAAGCGGTGCTGTTTACTCTAGGAGGAGCAGCCGTCGACACTGCCATCGCATTTTTTGTTTTCGAAAAATTGCTTCTTGTTCCTGTTTTATTTTTGGGAAAGCGAAGTGTAGATAATCCCAGCTCTTTTAAAATTCCCAATCGATTCGGTTCCCAAGCAAGTCCTCAAGAATATTTAGCAGTGATTGCTTCCATGGACGTCGAGAAATGTCTTCCGGTCGCAGTTTGCGCTTCCATGGCCAAGTCCAGAGACTTAAACGCCAACAAAACTAAATTCGAAAATAAAGTGATCGACAGTTTTCAGTAAGAAAAAAAAAAAAAAAAATTATAAAAGTTAATAAAGAAAACTCAATTTTTGTTATATTTTATTTTATTTTAGGAGGAAGGTTAATGAGTCTAATGACGAAAACGTTACTCCTTTCAACATTTACGTCAAGGCGGCTAAATTTGGTCTAACAGTCGGGGAAGTCGAACGATGCGGAGAGATCTCGCCCAGTTGCAACTTCACGACCAGTGAATTGAATCAACTCCAGGTTAATGTTTTTCAATACCAATTGTAAGATGCATTTTTGTTATTTGAAACTCGGATGAGTAAAAATATTCGCATCAATGCAATGTTTTACAGGTGAAAACAAGTTGCGTTGATGCTAATTTATTTCTCTTAATTTTGCTCTTTTATGTAGCAAATGGTATATTTGTAAATGTAAGCGTATCTTTACCAAATAAATAAAATAAAACGATTGTAAAAATTTAATCTTTGTTTTACAGTTTTTATTATCTTACCTAGAAATTTTAAAGAATTTTTTTATTGATAACAGCAGCCATTAAATTAAAAATTATAATTAATTTTGTTTACTTTTATCATCACTATCACGTCCACTATAATTTACAGGTCTCTTGTAATTTTATTTTGTTGATTTTAGTTTGAAAATAATAATTATTACAAAATTTAAATAAGAAAGAGAAGGCAAATTCCGAAACAAACAAAATATGATTAAGTAGGCTAGTTTTTAGAAGTACATGTATCAATCATCTTAATTGAGCAGTCCTACTCGACCTATCATAATTATTTAATCGATACCAGTAAATCATAAAATTTATACGAGTGGTGATGCGTCAAAACATAGCCGCCTATAAGGAGGAGTTTTCAAAAGTGACCGGCTCCTACGTGTTGTGATTTCAATTGTTGCCGTTCTCAAAGGTCAGGGGATCAGAACCAATGATTGAGTCAAATCGACAATTTGCCGCAAGCGTGACTAGAAATAGACAACAAAAAAAAAAAGTGGAAAAACCTCATTGATTACAGTCTGGTTTATTCTGCGAACTTCAATGCGGATTTTCCCCAAATAATTGTTTAACGAGAAACAAACGAGGGTTTTGCGTGTTAACTGCCACTTTGAAGAAATAAATTCGCCGCAGACGAAACCAAATTGCGTGTTACCAATCAGCAATTATTATTTTTATTACTGCTTCTCTTTATTCCGAAGTAAAAGGTACTGTATTTAACAAAATTAATTTTAAAGCATAAATTTAATTATTATTACGAATATACAAGTACAAGAGTGTATGTTTTATTCATTACGCTATAGTCAACGTGAATATTATTGCTCTTCAAAGCGCAAATAGGCCTACACTATAAATTTTTTTAAAAAAAACCAATAAATTTTTTTTTTTAATAAAAATAAAATCACTTTAGTCTTATTGAACGACTGACAAAAAGTACGTATTACAAAATAAATTAAATAATTATTATACAGTACGATAACCTACTATCCACAAAATAATTCAAAAACTGTCGTAAAATTTAGAAAAACACAATTAAGTACTTAAAAGTTTACTATAAAAATAAAAATTTAAAACTGTTATTAAGTTTGCGCCATTTTATACAGGCATTTCAAGATTAATTCATTTTCAATTAAATATTAATTTATACACTGTACAACGACATGTTTAATAAATTTAATATGAAGCCATATGTGGCTGACACCCTAATTTAATAATATTAAATCACATAGTGCCAGATTCCAAATGGACTTTTGATATAGTGACCTTTTGCTATGCAGTAATTTGTTATTCCATGATACAACTCTTACCTTGGATACAACTAGCCTGGTGTGAGCACCCGCAAGAACTCCTCCCCCATTCCACCCATATTGCGGTGTCAGTAACCTTCGGCATTTAACGATAAAAATGTTAATTTACAATTAATTATTGGACTATAAAGCCATAAACTATTTAAGAAAACAATATTTTCTAACATAAATAGCTTTTATTTCAATAATTAGTTTTTTCTTAATAAAAAATAACAAATTATAAATAGAATTATTTATTTACAACGAATAGCAAAAACCCAATGAATAAAAGTATTTTCTTGATTGATTTTGATAAAAGCTTGTTATTCACTCGTCGATCATGTTTATGAAGACGGGTAGGCTACTATTTATAGAACGAACATTAATTTTAATAATCGAAAACATTAATATTTCATAGAAAACGACTTTTTTTCAATGAGAATGTTTTCAATCAAAATAACGATATCGTTAAAATAATGTAGCAGCTGAAAGATAATAATAACTCGTTAAAAAATGAATTAAGTGGCGCAAAGTTATCACAACATGTAAAAATTCGACAAAAAAAAAAAAAAAAAATAATAAAGGTGAGAAACCTATATACTGTACAGCATAATATATTAATATTATCTTTTCAAAATTGTGTTTTTTTTTTCTTCTTGCTGTAAATTATTTGATTTTAAACTACCGGTAATCATAATTTCTTATTTCTAAATTTCGTCTAACAATAATAATTATTATTGACTGAATGAACAACACTTTACATAATTCAATGTATGTACATAACAATAATAATAATTGATGTCGCATAATAATGTATATTTAAGGCAGAATTTGATTGCGAATTGATTTATAATATTTACATCTAAATAAAAAAGATCGCGTTGCAAATTATATATAGTGATCCCTCGTTATACGCGAAATCTAGCTGGGGTTAACGTTTTGGAAACCCTATGGTGAAAACCGAATTTTGGAGAGACCTAGGATGCTTCTGCCAACACAAAGTACGGTAATAATAGAAATACTGTATCAATTTAATATTTTCACCAATCCCTTTAATTTTTAAAATGTAAACAAAATTTTAATGAAAAAATAATCAAAATTTAAGACTCACGTATACAGAGTAGCCTACTGGCACTTGAAAATATCGCGTAAAATAATTACTGTACTGACAATAAAAAGATAAAATTCTTGCCTTTAAATAGTGATTCCGCGTATGTCAAGGCATTCCTATAATATAAAAAGCAGCGCGTAATAAAAAGACGTTTGCCGTCTAATGAAACGTTTTGGCCACGACAAATTTGCTTATTATGCACTAACAAAAGTTAACATTTTTAAATGTTGAAGAATGTTATTTCGAAATATAATAATATTTATTTATATTTCTAAATATTTTGAATAAATTATGATAATTTTTTTTTTTTTCATATGGAAGCGGCCATGATCCATCCGATTGACCGATTGATTGTCTCAGGAACGTGTAATTATTGCAAAATCTCCATCTTCAAGTGAGTTATTAATTTATTTAAAATTTTTCCACGTTTTTGTATATGCCGGTGTAACCGCAACATCTGGCCCGCAGATGCTCGACGAAACCGCAAGCAATGGTCACGTAATCCATCATTTCCGTGCATTCACACATAAGGACGTAGGTAATTCCACCGTCCGGGCACAGTTTTTTATGGAACGTGATTCGCCTCATTCCCAAACAATTCGGAAGGCTTTTATAAATTACTCGCGCGCCTAAAATAATTATTCACTCATCAAAATATTTCTTAATAACTTTTAATTACGTGACTCACCCGTCCACAGTAACCAACTTCGCTCCAGTTTCTCGCGATCGTCTCCCGGAAATACTTTAAAAATTGTGATGAGGAACCCGGATTTTTGATTCGAAGGTACTTTCGGATGGATATCGATGGGTGGGCGGGCAATTGTAGCCACTTCTTCGTAACCAGCTGCCATTTTAAAAAGGTCATTAGTTTTAATTTTAATGACGTACTACAGCTCTTCACTTACAAATGTAATTGAGGCCTGGGTATTCTAATAAATCTTCGACTCCTAATTTGTCCGGACTCAGCTCTTCCACGATGATGCTGTTATAAGTTTGGAGGAAGGCGCAAGGTGTAGTCACGGATGAATTTACTACCAGGTACACAATGAATGGATAACTGGCTGAAAAGTTCGTATTTTAATAAGTCAATTAGAATAATAACTATCAGTTTAGTGCACGCAATAATTTCGTTTGAGGGTAGACTAATCTGATAAAATTAAGGTATGACGTAAATACCCTCTAGTGAGAGTATATGGCGCAAGCAAAAAAAATAATTAATTTTGCACCCTCCGGGCATCCTGGGAAGTAGTACCGGAAGTTATTTAATAAGGAAGCCCTAAACTTGTGGGGGACAAAATTGTTTTCAAAATACAGTAATTACAAATTTAGCCTCTTTTTTTTTTGACAACCTTCACGTCTTACAAATGTTTCTCTAAAAATTGTTCCTCAGTGGCGTAACTGCATGTATGCAATTGACTCTTATTCTCAATTATTGCTAATGACGTCAAAATGAGATAACTGCTGCGTTACGTGAAATAGCAATTTTCAGTTTATTACCTAATGCAACATTCTCGTAATGCGAATAGTGGTGTCAGGTAAAAACCTCTGGCCTACCACACAAATATCGACAACAAAGCCTCAGAACGGCCACCAGATTTAATTATTTTATGTTTGGTTAGGTTGGGCAAAAATGGACAGTAGATCATGTTAAAAAAATAAAATATCTCGTGGCCCAATTATATTAAAATCACTAAATTGCTAAAAGAAATCCCAAATATAGTGTGTTAAAAACCATCTCCGAAAGCTATTGATTGTTGCAAACGTGTTATAGAAACATGTAGCCTACCATATCATACACTATTGATTGCGCAGTTGCTCTGTTAATAGGCTACATCCTGGTTTTTGCACTCTAATTTAGTATCATTAGTTTTAGTTTAATCCTAAATTTTTTTTTTTTTTTTTTTTGCCGTTTATACATGAATTTTGCCATTAAGTTACTGCTGCTTAATTAATGGCGGAATCCGGCAAATAAATTTTAGAAAAACTACTAATGTATTTAATTAAGTACGCCAATAATAATTGCGACCTAAAGATTAATTAAAAAGTTTGTATCTAATTCAAATCCAATATTATTAAAAATAACATAAAATTGGCAGTTTTTATTATTAGTAGCCTACTAGGTTTCAAACGGCAGGCAAAACATTCTTTTCCCAAAGTTATAGTTTAATAAAAACTTATTCTTACGTAATCCACCTCTTCTTTCAATGTTCATCAAGATCATTGCTTCAGAGGCTGTGGACGTCGCCTTTAAACGAGCCAAGGAAGCTCGGAGAGCCGTTAGTTGTAAACTGAGACTGGGCGAAGACGGTTCAGCAAAATGAAGGATTATACACAGTTTGGGATCATCGACATGCATCATATTTAAAGACCCGACTTGTTGCTTTTCACTGTCCAGCTAAAACAATTTATTAACGAAAATTAAATTTGTTTAGAAGAAAAGTGGATCATTTGCAAAATAGTGGTTACATGCGTAATTTAATTCAATTTAAATGATGCGCGCGCTAAATAACTAGTTTAAGAGTGGAAATTGCTTTTAATTCAATTCTTTTTTTTTTGTTTTTAAAAAAAAAAAGATTATTTTGCAAGGGATTGGCGGTGAATTTTATATTATTTATTGTTGCAAACTGCTTATTATAGGCCTTTGCACGCGCAAGTTAATTAATTTAAACGGTTTCATTTTTGATGAGTATGCGCAGTCGGCGAAGGGACTTTAATAAAGATTTACGACTTTCTTTTATCTCTCCGCCTTCATATCAAGTTAATAAGACTCGAGAAAAATAAAAAAAAAAGGTCGTCGTTTAAAGATGAACGCTCTTTTAAGAAACGAGACGTCTGCTAAGGACCCTTGAAATCCAGAACGAACGGACCAATGTGGGTCACATACAGTATCGATCGACCCCAATCATTTCGAAATAACAAGGTCAGACCCGCGAACGAAAAAAATAATAATCATAAATTATTCCGTTGGCAAAATTGAGATGCTCGCCGATTTAAATTTAATAAAGATAATAAACATCAACGACAACAGAAATTACCAAAGATTAAAAATAAATGAGGCGTCATTTCAACTCGCTCACTTTCTCCCATGCCCGCGCGTTAAAAATGAGCGAGTTGCAATGACAGGTAACGTACCAGAGACATTGGAAGAAAGTTGTTCATTCGATGCGCGGGAATGATGAAACAATCTTCGTGTAATTGCTGAATAGCTCCCGCCAGACTCCCGCTGAGCGCCGTGTCCGCGGACGACGAGGCGGTGGATCCGGCGTTGGAAGCTGAGCGAGCCATTCGAGAAACTTGCCTTCCGGCCACAGGAGCTCCGGACGACGAAGAACTCCTAGCCGGAGAAGGCGTTTTAATGGTGCTCCTCGTAGATGACCTCGACCTCTGTCCAGCAGGAGTAGCGGAGCCGAATGGGGTTGGCGGGAGACCCTCGATAGGCGTGGGGCACGAGATCTGGATGAACGGGGCCCGCATGTTGTTGAGGTTATTGTTGACCATGGAGGCGTTGTTGATATTATTTTGCGTGATATTCCCACCCTCGAAATTATTTCTTGGATCCTTTCCGCCGTTGACGTTTCTACATTTGTTTGGACCGCCGACGCTGTTGCGATATTGACCAGTACTACCACGATTTGGACTTCCTTCATTGGGACCTGGGGTGAAAGTTTTCCTAGTTATTGTATATAATTATCAAAGTCATTGAGATTCTATAATTAAAAAAGGTATTACGACGAATGTTGGTGATGATGGGCGGTTGATCGTTGGGTCCCCCATTTCCACCACCGAAAAATAAATGAGTCCGGAGGTGGCGGTTGGTGTCATCCGACGATTCCATGTTGACGCTGGTCGTGACGGACCGTACATGGCTGCTGCTGTTGTCTCCGCCACCGACGCCGCCGCCGCCACCACCGCCGCTTCCGTTTTTACGCCCAGCACCCCAATGGTAAAACATTGCAGCTATAAATAAATAGTTAACAATTACCGAGACAAATGATATCAACACAGATGACTTTTGTTTAACATTGAATACATCGTAGTCGTATTTCAAAGGCTCTTTTTTTTTTTCGTTACAAAAGCGCGTTTATTTTTATAATAGTCGGAATTTGAACTGGATTTTTCGCTTCTACGCAGCGCCAGAATGATGATTGTGCGTCGAAGGCTTTTGAGAAGCCGTTTTCACGCTTTTTCAGGAATGGATCGGACGAGCGCTCGCTAGCCGCGATTGAGCGAGGGAAACGCGGACAATTTGAGGTCGCGTGTCGTCACACTGCGTCATACCCAGTGAAGACGGAAAATGCCAAAATCAATTCCATTTTTTTTATTTTAATATCTACTTTATATTAACGAAAAACCTATCGAACCGTTATTTTATTGTGCGCTCAAATCTTATTAAATATTTATTTTTCTCTGTTTTTAAAAGTAATGGCTAATGCGTAAACGAATTAATTATTTAAAATATATACAGTAAGCCTACATGTAATGTATATTGAAATACAGAAACTTTCCTTCTACTACACCAAAAAGAAAAAAAAATTCTTTTTGGCGTTATTTTTTTTTTTTTTTTGTTTTGGTAATTTATTATTATTATTTTTTTTTAAATAAAAAAAGTGAACCAAAAACGACATGTTAAGGGGTTCTAGAATTTGGGATGCATGCCAGATGCACTTGAAATGGGATGTGCAAGGTTAGGGCGAAGCTGTATTCCATTTTTGTACTGGAACTAAAAATGTTTAGTCTGTATTTTTAAATAATTATTACGTCAATTGCAATGGGGAAAGAGATAGAATTAGAAAAAGGCAATGAACAAGTTTAGTCTAAATTAGGAATAACATGTAGCACTTAAATTTGGAGAAAATCCAAGTTGTCGAATATAAACAAAATGTAAATTTTAATGTACTTTTGACATCAGATTCGAACTTTTTAGTTCTTTTTCGAATAAACAAACATTTGAATAAACGCGATGGGAATTTTTTTCTTTTTTTATGATACATTTGAACCTTTATTATTGTATATCGTAGGCTTTTATTTTCTTTTTTCATTTATTTATATACAGTATATATATTTTTTTTTTGGGAAAATAGTTTTTTTTAAAAAAAAAAAAATAAAGTGTGTCCGATTGACAGGCTGAGTGGGCGGGGTATTTAAATGTGCGTGAATGATAAAGCACTCTATTCTATTACACGAATTTTCAAACGTTTTTCAACCAATCGCCTACCGAATTTCAACGCCATTCAAACAACGGTAATCTATACACTCCTGTCTATCCCTTCCTCATTTAATTTTGTACTTTCATATCCACATACAGTATTGTGTTCTCGCTTTTACCTTCATGGATAATTTACCTACCCACTATCAAAGTAAATATCCAATCATTTTTTATTATTATTTTTTCTGTTACGTACCGGTATAAAATTCAGATTTTTTAAGATTTAAAATACAGATTTTTTTTATATATACATGCATATTTAAGATCAATTCACTTTTATGGCATATTTTTTGAGTTTAATATTTTGTTGAGATGAATGCTGAATTATTCAATTCAGCAGTAGAAACTCTTTATAAAGATATAGGCTACATAGAATAACATTTCCATTTTTTTCACGTTCAAATTTTTTGAAACGAAGTTGTTTTCTCAAAAAAATATAATATAAATAACTGTACAGTATTATATAAATATATTTTAAATATTATTATTGAAAAAAAAATTTTCAAAAAAATAAAATGATTCGCGTCCTTGCTTTTCATTGAACTCGTAGAGTTTTTATGGCTGGTACCTTAACAAAAACTGTAGAGTGTTTTATTTTTATGGTTTTGAGTGTCATCGATGTCATTTACAATACACTCACAAAATCGCGTATGTATGTCACTTGGTGCTGTCAAGTCCATTGTACTTAAAATGCCAATACAATCATGTACTGCAGTAACACCTTATCAGCTCTAAAAAAAAATGTAAATTAAAGTTTAAAAAATTCAAATCGGGTTTTAAAAAATTCGATTTACATTTTTAAAAATGTAAACTACCTTTAAAACATATGAAATTTGTTATGAAAAATTTAAATTTTACTTTAATATTTATGAATGACAATCTTTAAGGTTTCTATGGACGGTAATATGTTTGTTCCTAATGTTACTAGTCGAATAAGGATACTGCAAATACACAGGCCTCGTAATGGCACCGGAAGTTTCGGATTTTACATAAGGGGAGGTAACGATTGTGTTCACATTTTAACGGTTTTTTCTTTAAGTTAATTATTTAAAATTTCACAGGTTGTGAGCATGGCATAGGTTTATTTGTGTCGAAAGTAGAAGAAGGTTCTGTTGCGTGTGACAGTGGGCTCAAAGTAAGTTCTGTTTCACCTCAATGATTGTAATTAGCATTATAATTATTCGACTTCAAAATTGAAATATGTAATAATTATAAGGCCTTTTTCATTATTTAAAATGCTTAATACAAAATTATAATAATTATATTGACCCAACTAGCGTTAAGTCCTACTGTACGTTAAAGATTTTTGCAAGTATTGCAAATTTTGAGAAATTATTGGAAATAAGTATTGCTTTGAAAATTTTTTTTGGGCGAATTGTTCTCGATTTAACGTTAGGTAGGCTATTTTTTTTGTTTATCTGCCAATGGCTTAAAATTTTAATAAAAAAGAAAAATTGAGCAGTGAGATACATGTAGGCCTAATTAAAACTTTTTCAATTCTTCTCCCTG
>JAQGAZ010002932.1:0-14260 GCA_034692225.1 Polydesmus complanatus
TGTAGCCAAAAGCTTTGAAGCAGACGAATATAATTTATCCACTCCTCCTCGAGATGAGGAGTGAAAAAATTATAATTTTAATATTTAGTAATGCATTATGCTAATGAACACGATTAAATTTAATGCATTATAGCAAACGAACGCATTTATGGAAAATATTTAATTAATTACGGCTAACGAACAGACCTTATGTTCTCAATCTTTTATTTTCAACACAGCAAGTTGTCACCTGGAAAAGAAAAGCGATAAGCGGCATGTTGTGCGCCAAGCGTAAATGACGTCATAATGAACGATTTGTAATTAAATAATTATATCTAAACGTAATTTAATCTTGATGATTTAAATTCATTTATTGAGCAAATATTTGCATTTAAATTGCCAAATATAAATTTCGCAGTCAATGATAGAGCGGCAACATTTAATTTAGTGAAATTTTGATTTGAGCTGTGCTTATGAGTGACGTCACCCGCGTACGGAATGACCTAGAAAACGAACACCTCGCTTACGTCACTCGCCTTCTTCATCGTAGAGACAAAATGGCTGATGGTTTGGAGGTGTTGTTGTTTCGATGTTCCATTTTGCTTTCTCGCCGTAGATGCGTAATTTATGTCGTTCAAGGCGTTCAAGTCTTCAAGATCAAAAATGAGTTTCGATAATAAGTTTTGAAACACGTTTCGAGCTACGAAATTTAAAGAAATTATCGTTACGGCCACACCCTAATTCTAGCTACGCGTAACGATTCACGTATTCGTCTAAAATCTTAGCCGTACGGAAACCGTGATCGAATTTTTATTCTATAATTTTTAATTTACGAATGACTTATCTCAAACGGAAAGTACAGAAAAGTGATACAGTAATATATGCTGTAATCGTGTTATATTTACCTTGGTACCCCTATTAAATAGTTTCTACGTGCAAGTGCATCAGGGGAAAGCGCTCGATATAACGAATTTTACTGTAAAATAAACTGTTCGATATAACAAATTATTCAATATAACGAATGTTACTGTAAAATAAACTGTTCGATATAACAAATTATTCAATATATCGAATGTTACTGTAAACTAAACTGTTCGATATAACAAATTATTCAATATAACGAATTTTACTGTAAAATAACCTGTTCGATATAACAAATTATTCAATATAACGTATTTTACTGTAAAATAAACTGTTCGATATAACGAATTATTCAATATAATGTATTTTACTGTAAAATAAACTGTTCGATTTAACGAGTTATTCAATAAGTTCACATTTTAATGAAAAATGAACTCTCTGTTATAACGAATTGCAGTATTCATTTACACAAATTTTAAATTAAAATAAACGCTTTGATATAACGAACTAAACAATTTAACAAAAACTATTTTACATGACGAATTATTAAAATACTCCGCATAATTTAAATTTATTTATTGTAAATAGACTTGTGGAGAGAAAAATAATTTAAACCATTTAATATTATTTATTTTATTGTATTCCATGTTTACGCCTACTAAGTCAGAAGTGCTAATAACAGTGATATAAAATGATGTCATCTATATGATCTGTATATGATATTTACAAATTATGCACATATAAGTCAAACAATTCCTCATTTACCACATTATCTTTGGGTGAAATTTGTTGCAATTTAGCTTGTAACCTCTAGTGGAAGAGGATGGACCCCAAGAGGATAGACATTTTGGGTTTTTTTTTTATCAGACAGAAGGCAGAGATTTACTCAAAGCCACTTTGGCTTCTGCCATTACCTTCCCTAATCTATCATTTATTTATGCAAATATTAATTATAACAAATTCCATCATAACATGAAAAAACCGTGTACAACTTAACATATAATGCTAATTGATAATTTTTTAGTTAATTAAATTAATATTTATTGTTCTTTTTTGGTGATTAATTTGCAAAACTTTTGGGAAAAATTAGAATATTAAAGTGTTTGAATTTATGGTTAAAGAAGAATGTTACAATATGTGGGTGAAAATACGCAAGTGTGATTGTGTTACATGCAGGTCCTCACTCCTTTGTTTTTACCTTCTCACTTGTATGACTCATCCTATGAATCATACCTGTCTTTTAGATTTATTTAATTTAATACCATTTATTTTAATTGCGGTATATTAGCATATATACTCTTTTAAAATTCTGCGCCTCTTAAAGGTGTGCCTATGTTGCTCTAACTTATCTGAAAGTCTTTTGGTTGACTTTGGTTAATTAGTTATAGTAACGGTCCCTCATTTATTTCTCAACTTGTTTAGCTGAACTTTAATTTTGCTGCATTGGTCCAATTGGCTTGTGAATCCTCTTTAAAGCTTCCTATGCGGCAAAAGACATGGTAGTGCCCTTGATATACCCGATTTGGTCATCATTTACTAAAATGCCAATTAGTGAATGAGCCTTTTTTAATAAGTTTACCACCATTGTAAATTAGTGTCACCTGAATCCAGTTTGATTGCAGTACCAGCCACGTATTCCCATAAGTCATTGTAGACAAGCGTCATTTCTATCTTAACTGCCCAACTGTTGTAGTTCATAGCACTTAATATTTTTACTTTAGTTGATTTTATAACAGCCATCATTGCAGAATTAGAAAATTATGTTGCACAATAAAAGTTATTCACCAATTTTTGAGTAAAATGTATTTATCAATTGAAAGTTATTTTTCCATAAACAAATATGAATTTTCCTGCTGAAAATTAATAATGTCCTTTGAAAGATTTTCATGTTTGAAATGGTTTCTCATTGACAAAATTTTAATTTTTTATTAAAAAGAAATATTTCACTTGCCTTGATAAATGTTTTTGACTTTTGATGTATTTTTCCTGCCGAAAAACCGTTTTTACTGTTTGACGTTTTTAAATTTGAATTTTTTATTTACATTATACTATAGAGTAAGCTGTTAATTACAATCCACATTAGTATAGTACAATAGGCCCATAACCTGTTGGTAAATAACCTGTTGGTAATTTAATATTCACAGAGCGAGAATTAACTTAGCTTAACAATAATAGTAATAGGTGCACAGAATGTTAAAACAAAATTTAAATTTTTTCCTTACATGGGAGAGACCAACTTGTACGCGTTGTCTCACCAGCGCTTTAAAGAGAACTACTCAGCGCATACTTTGCGAGCAAAGCATGGGAAAGTGTTTGGCAAACATTTGCCAATGTTAGAGAATACGTAGTTCAAAGGATGCACCGCAAATGCGTTGCTATGCGACGGGAATCTTACCAAAAACTTTTCTTTGGTTTAAACACATTTTCAGGGAATGTTCTTGTTGTTGTATGCCTACATCAGTGGTCGGCAAAGTCAGTAGTCAACTGAGCCAAAAATCAAAAATTAAGAACTGAAATTTTTTGGAGAGCCAAACTATTTAACCTTAAATTTTAGTTGAATAAAACTCGATAATAGCTTTATGAATTTCAACATTACTGTCGCTCATTATTTTAGTAGTTTTTGTAGAGTATTATTGCTGCATCATTGTTGATTTGCTTAATGTTGTTTAGTGTCTATAATTAATATTAATTTTAATTATGTAGAAATATCATGTGCTTCAATTAAATATTTTTTACCTAGATTCATTATCGGAATCCAAATTTCTTGAATTGTCAAAATTGTCAACTGGTATTACACTAGGTTCTAAAATTATTCAATCAATTCAATTTATAAAGATATATTATCCATGAAACCAAGTCAAGTAATGCAGTTGGTGCAAGCTGTTACTGGTGCAACAACTAACAAAAATTTTGATGGAAAAGGTACCTGAATTTTTATATTCAGCAATATAATAATTGATTAAGGTACCTTCTCCATCAAAATTATTGTTCATTGTTGCACCAGTAATAGCTTGCACCAACTGCGTTATTTGACTTGGTTTCATGGATGATAATAAAGATTTAATGAGCCTATTTTGGGGTTCAGTTGTCTTTTCTAAAACATGATAAAACTTTACAACTTAACATAAAATGCTGTTTGAAGGAGACTGCCAGATTAGTCTTTTTTGTCAGATAAGTGTTCTTAAAAATAAATGTTTGTAAATCTAAAAGAAAATTTAATTTTAAGAATCATGTCTTACTGAAGATTGATTGCCACATTCCAGTGAAAAAACATGATATTTGTTTTGGCCTTTACCCTGGAAAAATGGAAAAACAAAATGGGAATTTTATTTTAGTTGTTAACCTTTTTACATAAAATTGAAGCACATCAGTTGCCAATGTTTTTGTATCTGTTTTTCCAGCAACATTTAATGTAGCTGTTTTTATTGTAGACTAATTCTTCTGAAATTTTCATTTCGTAAAAAATCAATGAAAGGTACTGATTTTTTGGTCTTAATTTATCAATTTGTTCACACATTCTTTCTGGCAGGCATTCTGGAATTCTAACAACAGTTTTGTTATCCTTGCTGTAGGCATACAATAAACTATTAAATGGTAAAACTATAAAGCCACTGTTTCTAGCTGCATATGCACTTGGTGACTTTCTGCCAGAAATGCACCACTTAATTATGTCTAGATGCCAAGTATATCTTTTGGCTAACTTCTTGGTTGCATTTAGTTGGGACTTAATGAACTCTTTATAAAAGGGGTTCTATACCACTTTTTTTTTTAAATTTTCAAATTCTCAAAATTCTCAAAAAAGGCACACATGTTGCTTAAAACAGATTTATTATGGTTTAATTAAATGGAAATCTAATCCAAATAAACAAATTTATTTTGCATATGTGTATAGGATTTGTTTCCACTCTTTGGGATTTGGTACAAAAAAGCGGCTGGTCCACTTATCTGGCATGTCAATTAAGTGGATTTCACTGTAATAATAATGTGATACACCTTAGCAGTTTTTGGATTTTTCTTGCAATTGTTTTTTACTTCAATCATTCTTAATTGCTCGCCACTAAGTTGCGACCTATAAGTGAATACAAAATCTTTTATTTAAAAAAATAATTATATATTTTTTTCTTAGTGGTCAGTTCGTTCATCATCTGTCTGGCTACTGGAATCTTTACTTTAGTTGATAAGTTGAACATTTCACAACAGATGTCCAGTTGACTTTCTGAAATGGCTTGATGAGTTTTGAGCAATAGCTCAAAAGGTTTAGCCAATTGGTCTTTTGTATCTGTAGTGTTTGAATTGGTAGAACTAACCAATGGGTTTATGGAGATTTGTGAAGGAAAGACAGCTTTTGCCTTTGGCCTCTGCTGCATGGATTGAGCGAGTTAAGGTACTTCCTGTAGAATCAAAATTGCCCTGATGGTCTAGAGATGACTGCACCATGGTTCTCCAGCCATGGGGATGGAGGATGTTAGGCTTGGAAACTCCAAGCTTTAGGGCCATTATATTCATTTATTATTGCCAATATCTATAATACTGTCCATTGAAGACACTGGTCCCTAAAGAAGAACAAATACTGGACACATTACTGAAGCACATAATAAACTAAAATAATTTTTAAGTTTATTTTTGAAAGCAGGATAACTTGAATTGAAGCACAACAAAACAACAATGTCTTAGGACATGGCTTCAGGTTATTAACTTAAGTTTAACTTAATTAGGTCAATAAAAATTATTTAAACAATCAACACTCAAACAATAATTGCTTTGGTACAATTTCAGGCAGAATTATTTATGCTTCACAAATTTTACTAACTAATTAAAAATAATTAATGATATAAAACATTTAACCCTATTCAGTGATGTTACAAAAAAATTAATTAATAAAAGTCTCAAAAACAAGAAAATACTTTCAAAGGAGTTTCAAAATAATTTTTTTAATTATTTTATGAGCATTTATTTAGGGAGAGTAATTTTCAATTTAATTTTACCACCCTCCAAAAAAACTAAGTCAACAAAAAAACTAAAAAAATGATTTTAATTTATTCAATAAGCATAATCTCAAAATATTTCTCACCTCAATGACATATTTCCTACTTTTTAATAAGGGGAGAACAAGAAAAACGAAAATTTGCAATTAAAAGTGATTTTTAAATTTTTAAAACAATTTTAAAATTTTTAGTTAATGGGAATAATCAGCCTTGTGGTTTTTAGTTTAAAATATTTTCAAAATAAATTTTTATAATTTTCTGAGCTTTAAAATGTGACTTCCAGTAACTGATTCTGGTCAAACTTAATAACAAACAAAATTTTAAATTGAGAAAGCTGTCAATGGTTCTTATAAACATTGAAATTTATGATTGATTTAGTTGTCTGTTCCTAAAATTAAAATTCCATAATTTTTGGGCTGATTAAAATTTTAACTTATTGTTTGGTGACTTTTAGATATTAAATTCAAATTTAATTAACTTTTATTGAGGTCTCTCACCAAGAAGCACTTTTCTAAAATTATTTTTTTCGATTTTTTTTTTTTTGGATAATAATAAACAAAATGCAAAAAAAAATTTATTATTTTCTAATTAGTTTTAATGAGGTGGGATGGCATGTGTCCCAACATGAAACAACGCTATGAAATATAGCCTAAAAAGGTAAACAAACGAAATTAAATAATTTAAACAGTATTATGAATTATTGGATTTTACCTATTTTAAATAAGCATGATAGTCTTGAAAACAAGTCCTTGCATTGGTTAAGCAAAGTGAAACATTACACGTTTTACACAATCAGGAAGCTCGCACTTCCTTGTCTTTTGTGCTGCTGTATGCACATTGATGTCTCTTATCAAACTTCCTAGGTAGGTAAGAGCCTTCCTAACGAATGTTTTTAGACACAAATGGTTTTTTTCCTTTTGAGTTGGACTGGTGACTTTATTGCTATTCTCTTGTGCCTTGTTACACCCACTAAAGCCTTAGGCGATAGTCCTGAAATGACATCTCTCCGGAACTTTTTGGTGGCAACTACAACTCCTTGTAAATAATGTATGAGTTGACCAAAAAGTTTTAAAAAAAATGCAGTATCACCATTTCTTTGACTTTCGGTCAACCGCATATGTTCCTTTTGGTTGGTCAAATTTGTCCACACAGTTTATGTTGCAGTTGTATTTTTTCAAGACCACTGGACAAGGAACTTTGGTCATTGAGCCATTTTTCTCATGTCAGTTCAAATCCATTTCCCATGAATTATAAAAATTGGAGAGGAGATGAACACTTCTATTGTCTTTCTATTTCATCATTGACACACCTGTAGTGCTGACTGACCAGTCATTTTCTCCTTTTTGTGGACTCCTGTCCATGGCTAGAGTTGGTAAATACTGCCTGTTAGAATTTACAGTGCCACAAGCATAAATTCCACATTCCTTCAGCTTCACCATCAAGTCATGGCCTGTGAAAAAGTTATCAAAGTAGACTCAGTGGTACTTGTTGCTAATCAACTATTAAGCTGATTACCACACGTTGGCCAATGACTTTTTCTACTATCTCATTTTTGCCAGTGTATATTTCGAATTTGTAAATTTTTTTAGATTTATATTTTTTATTTATACCCACTGAACATAATTAATTCAGTTTACAAAATATTCAATGATACAAGATACAATACATGCTCAATAGAGGCGTCAACAAACCTCTATTGGAATAAAATAGTATGATGCCATTTGTAGCCAGTGTTGAATTGTAGCCAGTTTTATCAGCAAGTATCCAAACTTAATAGCTTTTTTTGACTTGTTTCTTTGGCATATACTGGTTCAAGTAGCTCTTGCCTATAAATTTAATCATTGACTCATCCACAGCCATAATCTCTGATGGTAAATAAACTGCTTTCAAAAGCTTTAGCAATATCTGTAATAAAAGGTCTAACTTTATACAGCTTGTCTTATTTTTCTTCACCTCTTTTTGCCATGAAGGTGTTATCATTGAGGTGAAAGTGGCCAAGGAACCAGTTAAAACACTGGCAAGTTATCAGTTTCGAGATATATGAATCATTAATATCCGATGCTGAGTTCCAATAATCTTTGTAACTTGGAAGAACTTTGATCCCCATAAGTAAGTTGATCCCTATGAAGGTTTTTAGTTTTTCCAATGAACATGGATAATGTTTGTTTCCATTTTGAAGGTAGTTTTGTTCAGAGTGTAAGTTGTTTTGAAAAACTATTGCTTGGAGGATATCGTCAGTGAAAAACTCACAAAAGATGTCATATGGCTCAGTGAGGTTAACTAGATGTTCTGGAACTTCACTAACAGTTACAAAATCATGTTTGTCTTCCTTCCAGTCTCTGTTCTGTTTTTTCCACTTTAGCACATCACCAACACCTTGTTGGCTGATCCCAGGTTGAGGGTCATTTGTCAAATTAATTTAAATTAAATCAAATTAACTTACCAGGCTCATCACTCATTTTCATTATTAAATTCTACAGCATCAACATTTTGGATCTTAAAATTGTCCTAGTCAAAATCCTTGATAAGTTTAAACTCTCCATTGTTATCAGATTTTTCAGAACTAACATTAGATGGAATGTCAAACATTTTTAAAAATATCTGTTTTGATATTGTAGGTAAACTCATTTTTCTACTGATTTATTTCGAGAATTATTTATTTAAAAAAGGGTACAAATGTACCCATGAGGCTTGGTGGGATGCAATCAGTCCCACTTATTATAAGGGCTTTAAAATGTTTATTTAGATATTTACCTTTTTTAAATTGTTTTTGAGATGTTTTTTTTATTAAAATGATGACACAATAGCTTAAAAGTTAAAAAAAAATGTTTATAGCACTTTCTAATGTAAACTTACATGAGCAAAAAACACTGTGTTGTTAAAAAAAATGAACTTTTGTTAAAAAAAAAACGAAATTTTGTTGTTAGAAAAAACGAAATTTTGTTATTAAAAAAACGAACTTTTGTTGTTCAAAAAAATGAACTTTTGTTGGTAAAAATAAATGAATTTCAGCTTTATTTCTTATTATTATCCTTATCTACAAACCCGCATACTTACTCAACACAATTATTTAATTTATGGGCTCCTATTTAAATAAAAAAAAATTTTTTGCAAATTATTTATTATGAAGTGTTTTTTTAAAAAACTAAATATGCAAGTACAAAGCATAGATGCATAATAACCTACAGGTAACCAATTAATAAGAACAAGCAAGCATGCATATAAGCGCACCAAGAGTTAAACAATGCACAGTTTAAACTATGACAAACATAAAGATCCACATATCCCAAATAAAAAAATGTGCTAGATCACCAAGCAACCATAAAATTGTGTAATGTGGCTTTCAATGCTATACCATGGCCAAAAAAGAAAATTTGAAAGAAATTATATTGCATTGTTTTCCAAAAAAGGTAAGCAATGCTGGAAATAGATATCTTCTAATTTCTTAACCATTTTATCACAAAAGCTATCGTTAAATAGCACATCAATACATAGAGAATCAATCTTAGTAAAAATAAACAACTTACGAGTACATTTGTGAACACCGGTTATGAGCATCTGTCCTTGAATTTGGAAATAATAGTTATGGTTAGCTTTTAGTACTACATTTTCATTTTCTAATGCAATGTAAGGATTTTTTTCACTAAGCATATCTAAAATATTACCATCTTTGATTGAATAAGGACATTTTATCTCTAAGAGGTGAAGGCCGGTTGGTGAGCACACAATTCCATCTGGGCTAGCCGCTAAAAATGGAATGGTTGGAGCCACCACTAAGCCAGAGGAATGCAAATGGCATTCTGGAAATTGTTTTAAAAAATCTTTTTTAGCTATGGGTTCCATTCTCTGCCCATACTTAATACTTCAAACAGCATCTAAACTTTGTGGTAAAAATATGTTTTTTAAAAAATTTTCATGAAATTCCTTTTTCCGTTTACACAACAATCCAAAGTTTAAAGAGCATAACCTCTTATTACGTTCATTGTGCCAGATTCTACTTCTAGATTGCTCACATGTACTCTTAAAAATTACTTCAGCTTGGTCAATAGAGAGTGTCACATTATTTATGAAAAATTTGTTGAAGTGCCTATCTCCTAGAAAAATAAATTTACTTTTAGTCGCTAAGGGAAGTGTTAAAGTACAAAGTGCTTTTTCAACAGGTTTTTTTTAGTGATGTTTTGCAGGTGAAAAAAAATTGAAGAGCCATCTTGCATTTCTCCAAACTACGTTTCAATTATGCTGCAATCTTGATCCAAAACATAAGCTAATGGTAATTGTAGATGAATTGAGAGAAGGTGTTCTTTAAATTGTCTTATTTTTTCTGGATCTTTTTTTCTCATCTAATAAAGTCAGTAAATAAAAAAACTATGTTATAAAAAGCAAACTTAATCTTACAAACTCTGGCCATGAATCAAATAGCTGCGATGTTATTAACTTTTTCTTTTAAGGTTAGGTACATTTTTCATCAACATGTGATCCATCACATGTGTTGGTTTGCATTGTTGACCTATTAAAAATAAAGTATAGAATACTGTATATAAATATTTTAATCTATAGCTTATATACCTCTTGGAATGCCCCATTGATTTGGTAAACTGGTACATGCAAGTTCTTCTGGTACTTGCTTGAATTTTTTAACTAAAACGGATAATGTATAAAAAAGGCAGGTACGTGTGAACATGCACCTGTTATTCTACAAAGAAATAGTAGCAATATAATTATGTACTTATATGAAAACTTATATCAAAACTTACCCTGCTATGCAGCTACAATAAGCTGTATTAACTTTTAATTTTTCTTTTTTATTTTCAGGCTGAAAAACAACTTCAATATTGTGCGGCACACCATTTTTCCTCATAGACCGATAGCACTTGGCTATAACTGAAAAGTTGGCTGGTACACCGTCTTCTATATCAATATTGTCAATATAACTTCCTTTAAAATAGTTAAAACCTCTTTCCTTGCATCGCCGAGTATTTATTTTTTTTCCTATCTAAATAATCAAATCCTGTTTGTTCTTTAAAATTTGAAAGCTTTTCCAAATTTTTGGTGAAAAACCTCGACATCACAGGCACTTTCTCTGTGTTGATGCTCCCCACGGCGGCCATTTTGGAAGAGGGGAGGGGCTTACTGTTATCGGTCAATTGTACAGAAATAAATTTTTTTTTATCTGAGTTTTGTCTTTTATGAGTGGGCCCTTTTTGAGCAACAGCACTGCTGCAAACCACGTGATCACCAGCACAAGGCAAGGGATAAGCGCTTGTCGTAACTTTTGCATGGGGCGAGTTGAGCGATAAGAGTTGACTTTGCCTGGATACGTCGTTTGAAAAGACGAGATGATTGATAGGTGCTTCTTTCATTTTTAGGAAGCCACTATAGCTAGAGTCGACGTACATTTTCATTTGAGCAAACGATATTTTATATTCTCGCCTAATTTTTGCTCGTGTTTGACTGGTGTAGACGTTTCAACGGCTTCTGCATCTCGTTGATCTCAGCATTATTTTTATGCGATGTACGTCTATTAAAAATTCATAATAAATGAATTGAGGGAACTTTTTTCGATGATTACTTTAGGTCATCAATACAGTGTTCCTGAAAAGCCTTTGTCAAATTTTCTACAGGCTACGAACGATTAAAATAGTTGATTGAGTGGGAATTCCCACTTTATGAGAAAAATATTATTTTATATCCCCGTGCGCATGCGCAGTTCGTCTTGCTCGGCCACAAAACGAGGAGCTCATATGTATCAAAGTATTTATTAGATTTTAGAAAGCAATTATTACGAGTAGTTTTGAATAAACATTGTACGGTTTTTTAAAAAAAATTTGAATTCCGTGGTCATTATTGAGCAGCAACACTGCTGCAAAGCACGTGATCACCGGAATGAGGCAAGCGATAAGCGCTTGGCAAAACTTTTTCCTTGCGAGAGCTGAGCGCTGCGACAGTTGAGAGGATGCTGTTGAGGTGTACGGATGTTTTTCTTCTTTTTTTTTTTTTTCCTTATTTCTTTTTCAAATTTCGTTTATTTAATTAGCTTTTCAAAACTAATTACTAATACTAAATGTTCTTTATATTAATTTTGAAAATCACTTTTTTATTTATTGAAGTTATGTTGGCTTATTTAGAATGTGATACAAGTAGATTTTAAAAGATGGGCTTGAGTTGGCGAATCACAGGCTTTTCCTTTGTTTAACGTTTCTTTCTTTTTGAAAAAATAGCGAAAATTATTTCTCTATTTGAAAAAACGATTAAAAATTTTATTTTTTTTAAGAAACCATTCAAAAAAGATAATTTTTTTTCCCTTTTTAAGCTTTTTCTATTCTAAATTTCTATTTAAAATTCTAAATTTTTTTTTTTGGAAAAAAAATTCAAAATAATGAATTTTTAAATTTTTTTTAAGTAATTTGCTTTGGTTTTTCTTAAAGAAGGCCAAACTCGACCCTACTCTGATGATGTATTTTATGACCAATTCATGCAATCTTATTTTCTTCAGTTTAATTTGATTTTTTTTTTTGGTTTTTAAAATTTCTTTTTATCATAAAAGCCTTAAAAGGAGCAAGATTTTTTTTTATCAAGTGCCCAGCTCCTATAAACTCTATTCTTGGTTCAGAAGGATTCATAGTAATAATTATCTACAGAAATGTAGATTAAAATTTAAAATGAATAGAAAAAAGAGGGAGCTTCACTGTTGAAGCTATAGAGGTCGACTGAAAACTCCTCATGTTTCTCCGCCACCACTATCACCAGCACCAGTCTTTTCTGGAATGGAAAAGAATGGCTGTTCATCCATTAGTTGGAGGGGGAAAAAAGTCAAAACAACCAAAAGGCAAATAGTCCTAATCCATGTACCAACTAAAAAAATTTAACTCTAGTATTTAAGGCGCTTCTGGCCAGTTCTGGCCCTCGTACCAACTAAAACAAATAAAATAAATTTTTAATAAAAATATTAAAATTTGAAAAAAAGAAACTCACCAGAATCACCACTCGGTGGGGACTATGCACTGCAGGGGGTGGTCTTTTCAGCACACTGGAGAGAATAGGCACTACCTAAAATAAAATTAAAAATAGTACCGGTATATACAGTTTTAGTATATACTGTAAATTAAAAAAAAATTGATAAAAAATATTTAATATTGGCATACAAATCTCTTCTTGGCAGGCGGCTCCTGCTCCTCCATGATTGTTGTTGTTAGTCTCTTTTCCACATTGGAAAAAAATTATGGTTCATAAACAGCCAATATGGTTCAGCAATTATGGTTCATTAAACAGCCAATTCTCAATTCCGAAGGATCCACATTAATAATTATCTACAGAAATGTAGATTAAAATTTAATACAAATAGAAAAAACAGGGAGCATTTGAAATGCGCACCTTCACTGTTGAAGCTTTAGAGGTCGACTGAAAACTCTTTGTGTTTTTCCACCACCACTACCACCAGCGCTAGTCTTTTTTCTGGAATGGAAAAGAATGGCTGTTGATATATTAGTTGGGGGGGGGGGGGGGGAAATCTAAACAACCAAAAAGCAAATGGTCCTGGTCCATATACCAACTGAAAAAATTTAACTCCAGCATTTAACGTGTTTCTTCTGGTTTCCCCAATACCGATACTTTCGGATAACAGCCTCCTATAAGGAAAAATAAAAAATTATTGTTTTATTTAAATACCGGTATCTTGAAATTTAGAAGAAATTTTTTTTTTAAGTTATACTTTGTTCTTTGAAGCCCTAGCTATCCTGTGCTTCATCATAGCCATAGCCACCTTCTTTTAGTTGGTGCAGGTGGCCAGAAGCACAGGGATACCAACAGCATCACCTGGAAAAGAAGAACTTTTTACGCTATTATTTAAGAAAAAAAAAGACAATTCATTTTTTTTTATTTTTCTGTTCGGGTATATTTTTATTTTGTCTGCAAGATTATGTAACTGTACAAATCTGATTTTTAATTTAACAAAAACCAAAAAAAATATATACATATTGCCGGTATATAAAATTAATAAAAATAAAAATTGCCACAAAAAAATTTTCTTACTGATCTTCACTTCTGAAAATAAGGAAATTTAAATTAACACAAAAAAAAAAAACTTTAAATTATTTTGTAAAAAAATTTTTTTAAGAAAAGTTACTGAAACACGAAGTTGTTTGCCAAAAAATAGTTTATTCTGGGAGATTGCCTGTGGGTTACAGGGTCGTTCTTAAATGTAATCCACTTTTGAGTGAATATTTTTATCATCTAAAAAATAAAAAATTAAAAAAATAAAATACCGGGTGTCAGAGAAGGTACTTGACGATAAAGAATTAGAATAAAAAAAAACTAGCAAAGCTAAAAACTTAAAAATGGTGTCATTTTAAAGAAAAACTCAGAGTTTTTTGGGTAAAAAAATAAGTTCTTAGTTAATTCAATAAATATAAAAAAAATTTAAAATTCAAAAAATTACA
>JAQGAZ010002933.1:0-14254 GCA_034692225.1 Polydesmus complanatus
CTATCAACTCTTCCGACTTCACTTTTTACACAGAAAACAATTCATCAATAAACCATTGGAACTCTTCTCTGCATTTTATACAACAAAGGTCAAACATTTTTTTTTTTTGCCGTTAAAACAACCGGAACAAAACCCTCGTTTTTACTATTGTTGTAGTAACAAGTTACTCCTTTGAAAAACTTATAGCTTCTTCACACAGCAACATTAGTAGTTTAGCGAGAAGGGATAGGAAATAGAAATCACCGGCATCATATTGTAGATTAAGTGGTAGCTCTGTTGTAAATATCGTTCTCTGTGACATTTTATACATTTAACAATTCTACTCGCGAAGATGCCGAAGCGGTTCTTCAAAGGGAATATTTACCAGATTTGAATACGGATAGCTTAAAGGGCTGTTAGATTTTAAACGTGAGGACAACTTTTAAGCGGCCATTTTGTTTTGTTGTTTACGAACTGATGCTATCATGCTAAGTCTTCAAAATGTTTATTCACACACACAATTTCAAACTCTAGTCTTTGGGTGGGTGATATGTCAGGTTGGTGAAAATTAAAGCGCAGAATAATTATATTAATAATATACGGAGGTGTAAAATCTTAGGCTACTTAGCATTTGTAATACTATTTAACTTCCGGCTTTTGAGAATGTCTTAAAATTTGTTGGAGTAAAGGATAAGAAATGAGTAGGAGGAGGAGGAGATTGTAATATCTGTGAAAATTAATAATTGCAAAGTTTCAATATTATACAGTAAAGTTAATGGAATTGTTGTGAAATGCGTTGCATTGACAATTGGAAGGGAGAGGGGCTAAAGTTAACGTTACAAGGGAAAATTTCCGGCGGTTGTGAAAGCTCAAGATGGCGTATCGATCGTTAGCGGTTGGCGGAATTAATCTTAATTTAAGCATCCCTCTTAAATGGTCCTAGGTGAGGGTCCTCAACTCCTTCAATGAAATGCATCTCATAAATGATGGAGGAAGGTTATGCTGACATAAAACGCTTCCTTTGCTTTTACGAGCACCACTGGTGACGTGGCGTGACGACGGAAGTGGCCAGTAGGCGGAGCTAAGGCATACATTAATAGAGGGCGCTGTTGCTCTGCCTTGAACTCGTAAATAAACAAAGGGTGGGCAGAAGCTTTGCGTTTGAACACCACCTGCAGTCTATGAGTACAATTTAAAGCTAAGTTCTCATTTTTATAGATTATTTTAAACCGCAAATTGGACAGTGTGCTGCATAATAGCTACCAAACTACATTTTTCATAAATTGAAATAGCGCCCTTTCAGGTTTTGAATAAATTGAAATAAGTAACTCAATTTTTAAAAGAAAGCCATTCACTCAATAAGAAGCCTTAATGTGAAAGCATTTTTCTACAATATGCTAGCTAAAATAAATACACTGGTAAGATGGCCGGAATATTAGAGACTTTAACATTGTTTGAAGCTTTGGAGGTATTTACTTACTGAAAACCATAATTTTTAATTTTTGGGCTGGTAGTTTTGTGCATGGCGCCGTCCAATTGTAAATGAAAAGTCTCAATTTTTAATTTCAATGGCTTTAATTTTCTTTGATTTTGACTGTTGTTTTTAAACAATTTTTTCTCAAACTCTATGTATGTGTGTATCTGTTGTTGTTTTTTTTTTTTTTGTATAATTATAGATCTATAAAGAGACTGCTGATCAAATTTCCAATTTAATAGAAATTGTAATTAAAAAATAGATAGATTCATTTCCGATTGTTATCGGTATTAAAATGGTAAACAAGCAATGCTTAAGTGCTAAAACGATGCTTTTAGAGGGAGAAATGAGTTGAGAGATATGAGCCTGTAGAGAATTAACATACTGTAACCGGGCACGATGTTTGCCACTGATAAAATTATGCATTCGACTGGATGATATTTGATCGTTCGCATCGATTGAGAGATTTAATTGGAAAATTTGGGAGATTAGAAACGCTGCGAGATGGTTTTCATTCGTTCTCAGCATTGCATTGGCTAGATACATTTTTATCTCTGTTAATGTTGCATTTGATGTTCTACCCTTTTTTTCTGTGTACCGTAACAACATTTATTACAAGAGAATAAGGAAAGTGAATTTAAGGTTGGGAACCAATTCCTTTCAAAAGAAAACGTTTCAATTTATTTTTCAAATTGTTAATTTTCACACAATGATGTTTTTTTCAACTGTTAGATTTTAATATTTTACGATTTTTTTTTTTTCATATTGTGTTTTCAATAAATTTGCTATTTCCGGTCGACGTATTACATTCCGTTTTTAATCGCTGTGACCAGTTCAACTAAAAAACAATTAAAAGGGAGCTTTATAAAAGGAATTTGTGGGTGGAATCAATGGGGAAATTGAGGAGGGGAGCGTGTGGGTGGTTAGGTGGGAAGGGGTTGATGGTGATTGAATATGGGGCAACATTTTACGACCAGATATTGACTTAATGAAGGCTCGGCTTATCAAAGACGAGATCGAGGTAAAGGGACACCAGGGAACCGAAAGCGAACGCTTAGGCGCCCGTTTTAGTTTTCGGTTTTACATTCAACATTTCTCTGCTTTATTTTCTCAATCCGGCCCTGAATGGAAAACTGGCTTTGGGTAGTATTATAATGGAAAAAGGTGGAAAGCGCCACTAAATCTGCAGTGCTCCTGGACGATAAAATGCCTAAATGAGTTCGCCAATTGGTGAGGCTGCAATATGAGTTTCGCCAAGGGGTGTAAATTAGGTATACTATACGAGAATATTACGAACGACCTAATTGAGTACAGAAAACACGAACATACGGGTCAATCACACTCTTACGGTACTTAAGTATATCTCGGGCGTCATTTTTTATTAAGTCTACAGTCTATTTGGATCAATAATTTAGTCAAATTTGCTTTCATTGATTTAAAAACGGAATTTTGCGTCGCAATGGATTATATTTGCAAATTAATGTACCGTCGAACATCACGCTGTGCGCAGGCGCACGAGATGTTTTCCTACGGAGAGGCGGAAATTAATTCAATCCATCAGCCAGAGTTATCTGTTTTCGGATAGAGGGTGGGGGTGAGGTGGGAGGGTGAAAGGTGATGTCACGTCCGCATTACTTATTTAGCGGACAGGAAGTGCGCATGCGCTTTGGAACGGCAATTGTTCTGGTCATCGTTTTGCGAATGAAGGTGCGTGCCATTCACCCACCATCCCTTAACCCTGGCTTTTCTCCTATCACATCACCCCCTAAAAGCCCCTTTATATCTTTATCTTTTCTATACAATATAAAGTGAGAAAATAAAACAGTCGCCCTCTTAAAAGATCTTATCTGGCGACATTTCTTAAGAAATCTAAAATGCCATCTTCCTATAATAGCCTTCCCACACCCCATGCAACCACCCACTTTAAAGATATATTGCTGATAAGCAACGACGGTCACGCCATCGCTGTACCGCATTCGCACGAGATGCGCGTTCTAAGCACGCGTTTCCGGTTCCGGTTTGAAACCTACTTACTTTTAACGCTGACAAACTATGCAATCTTTATTGGAATAACTCGCGGTTTTTGCTATCTTAAGTTACGTCCGCTTATTAACATTGATAATATTACTTAAATCCTCAATTGCCAGACTTCCTCTGACGATAAGTTTACTTTTAAAATCGCGAAATCAACGCAAAGAGCAGGTTCAAAAACTTACGTATAAAACGTCTCAAGACTTTTTTGTTATGCACAACTTATTTTGAAAACTTGTTGAACATTTTACTGCATAAACATTTTCAATTTTAAGAAAACATTCTTAAATTTGATAAGCATCTTGAAATCACAAAATATGGAGTTTCTGATGCTGTAAACTTAATTTCTGTTACTTGCTTAAAGTTCTAAAATTTAAAATAGCTTTGAAACTTTTTTTTTATACTAGTTAATTATGGAATAAAGCCCTCGGAAAAGCGCGTTGAAAAAGAAAATTAATTTTTTAAACTATTACAAATTAAAATGTCAATACCTTCATCTAAAATTTGAATTAATTTTTGTTTCGATTGTAGTAAGTTTTTTACTTCTGAAAGGGCACAGACTCTCGATTCACTTTAGCCATGGAAAGCCTCTTAGAGTTTAAGAGATTTCGTAATTTCCTCGGAGCTTTCTTGACCAATTCACCGCCCAAGAAAGAAGAGCACGTGCTGCAAAGAGAAGCGTAATGGCGTCCATTATATTTTTTTTTCTTTGATTTTGTTTTTGTTAGCACAAAAAAGCGCGAAATGTCGTCATCGTAGAACAAGAGCCTCAATTTCCGCTTTCTTTTTTCATCCCATCTCATCTACCGCCAGGGGGAGTCAAATTCTGAGCGAATTATGTGAGTGCTGGGTATAGGTCCCACCCACCGAACTTAATAAGCTTTTGCTGGTCCCATTCCACCTTCTTAATAAAAGCGCAATCCCAAAAAGAAAACAGTTAAGTTTTTTTTGACCTTCCCACTCTTAATGGGCCTCTCCGATCCATTTTGATCCCAAACAAAAATTGCCTCGTGAAGTTAACGCCCAAATAAATAAGCCCTTATTAAAAGCTGTTAACCTCACAAAAGTCATTTTGGTTTCGACATAAAAAAAAAATCGGACTGTTCCAAAAGATAAATTGTAAACATTAGTTTTGAAGCGAAAAAAAAAAAAAACAGTTTTAAAACAGAATAAACTAGTTCCAAACATCTATAGCCTATTAGAACTTGAAATAAACAAATACAGTATATAATATATAATAACAGATTTAATAAATGAAAGATTGAATTTTCGGCGTGGCTTTCGGCCATTTTTGATTTAATTTCCAAATGAAAAATTGTTTAATAAGGTATTTTTGTGTTTCATTTTCTTTCACTGAGTTTTTGTTTGTTTTCTGTTTCCTTGAATCACATTCAATCTATTTCTTAGATTGGCTGTCACTTGAGTATGTGTTGGGGGGTGGGAGTGGTGAAAGAGAGAAAGGGGTGGTGTGGCTTTCTTTCAATTGCATTTTGTGTATAAAACGCTTGGCTTTTTTTCGTTCCAAATGCGCTTTGTGGGTGGGCGGGGCATGAAGAGTAGGTGGGGCATTTGTTGTCCGAAATGGACTCTCGTGACATATTTATGGCCGGCAAGTGACAACGCGCTCCATTACTAAAACGCTTTGCGTTAAGCAACGTTCACACAACGTGACATATCGGTTTTTCTCGAGGGATTTCACGTGTGACAAATTCTAAAACGCATGAAAGGGACTTCAAACAATTTAAAACGAATAAAAACCAGAAAAAAAAAATTTTTGACTAAAAAATTGAATTCTAAATGTTTATTTAGTGTTAATTCCACTTATTTATTATGCCAATTAATCTCGTTTCGTTTAAATTTTGTTGTGTCTACCAAAAGGAGATTTAAAATTAATGTTGCATTTTTAATCTTGCATGCCTTCAGCTCACTCCTTATTTTAAATTCGTTTTAAATTTTTACTTTGTTTCAAAAAGTCAGTCTACCTGATGTTTGTTAAACTTTAAGCTTTTTTGCTAAAAATTCTGTTGTGATTACCAAAACTTTAAATCAAGATTTATCAGTTAAACTTTAATTTAGAAATCTAGTGGCAGAAAAGTATTAAAACTAATATAAAAAGTTCACAACGAGTTTTAAAAAATATTTTTTTTTTTTCATTTTTTGTGAACAAAAACCGATTTTATTGTTTGAATTATTTTTTTTCTCCCTATACATTTTTGCCTATTTTCTCTTAAATTGAGTGTGGTAGAGGTTAAATTGTCAGGTGGAAACATTGAATAAGTGGGAAAGAAGATAGAAGCAGAAATTGATCGACAGAAGTGGCATCATTATTTTTTTTCTCTCTCTTCCCCTCTCTCTATTTCTTTCTCTCTCTTACGCTCTCCTTCGTCATCGTTCTGGCTGTAGTGAAAGAGATGTAAAAGAGAGATTGTCTTTCTCTCGCTTTTTCTCTGTTTGATAATATGTCGCCGAACGAATGATTCTTTCATTACTAATTCATGCGTGAATCAGGTTTAACAGCTATTTGGCAGATGATGCTCTGGCTCTTCTATTTCTCTACTCATGCTTAACTTTAGATAACCAAAATAAGAAACAAAAATAAAAAGCACCTTGCTAAGCATAATATTATCATATTCTACTAAAGCCTACAACTTTCTCTTCTTATTTACAGCGAAAAATATAAATAAATAGCTATGTTTATTGCACCCGAAACACCACATTTCACATCTAAAAGTCAAGTAAAAATACCCAGAATGCAGCGTAATCCGTTTCTAGGGAAATGTATATCGCTTTGAGAGATTCGACTTTGCAAAATTGAATAAGCTTTTCTTTCACTAAGTTAGCTCCAAGCGCTACTTAACCTCACTCTAAACGAGAGGTATAAAAATAAACAAGGAATAAAAATGTATACGCTGGTATATTATATACCGTAGTTATTTTAAAAAGAAATCAGATTTAAAAAATTGAAGTAGCTAGAGCTTAATAGAAAAAAGGCTTTTTGCCTAATTTAGTTTCAAACTACTGTACTATATTTTGTGCGTTTTTTTGTATCTCATATTAACATACGTTTGATATAAACTTGGAAACAACGTACAGTATTCAAGGTTAGCTAAGAACAAGATTATTATTAGTTGAATCTATAAAACCAGTGATATTAAGATGACTGCGAAATTTTAATTTAATAACATTGCAATCATATGTCATAACGTACATGGTTAATTCCATTACGAATGTCACGGTAAGTTTTATTAGCACTTCCAATATTAATTTATTTGAAAAACTTATACATGTATTGTTATAAACAGTGTGAATACAGCTGACGATCGAAGAGTTTCTTAGTCTACTTTTTTCTTCTTTTATAAGAAGTTAGAACATAAAAAATAGGAACATAATATACTTGCTCACCAAATAATGCAATCAAATATCAAATAAAACGAAATTTCTTACTATTTAAAAAAAATATAAGGAAAGGATAAAAAATAAATAAAATCATTGTTAGTGTAAAGCGATGAGTGTGCAAATGTGAAAAGACAGGATGATGCTACAAAAAAAAAAATATGGACAGAAAAACAATCAAAAAAAAAAAAAAAAAATGCAGTAAAAAAAAAATATTGTTTAGAGCAATGTAATAATACTGCAACACTTCTTTACACAAAAAAGAAATCCAATTCGTACAACAGAGAAAAATGAAATAACTATAAGCACAGAAAGTGAATTTTTCTTTCAAAATATTTCGAAAATGGACATTATTATTATTATAAAATATACAGTATAACACGGATCTTATTTTAAAAGCAATAGGCCTATGTTTTTTCATTTTTTAATTACATGCTTTTGGGAAATTATGAGTTATATCATATTAAAGGAAATTTACAAGATTTATTACCGTATATTAAGTTGCTACAATTTTCCACCAAACATCACTTTTATCTAAGAATTAATATAATTATTTTGTGTTACCAAGTGAAAATGTATTGTTGAACAAAATAGGTCGGTTTTACCTGCGTCAACCAATATAAAAAAGCTATGAAAAATGCTCAAACGGCTAACTCTCTGTCCGCGGCGAATACCATTTGTGCTATATGGCCAGCATTCTAATTTGTTGGAACACATAAAAGGGTTTAGGGATTTGGGGTATTTTCTATTTTTTTTTTTCTGCTGCAGTTAACAAAAAAAGTGTCAATATTTGCTATAGAAAAACAACATTGATTCTTTCTCCCACCTCTCACTTTTTTTTTCTTTGTTAAATTTACTATATGCACCTCACGTGGATGAATCGCAGATCGAATCAAAAAGACTAAAGAAGGGTATCCAATAGATGCTAACAGATTTAAGTTGTCTTTCTTGCAAAAGAAAAAGATAAATAAATGCCGGAGACACAAACATTGAATTAGAAACAACATCTAAATTAACTAAACATTTACTGTATCAAACGCGGAGTAAAATAACAAATAAGACATGACCATTTAGATTTTGGAACATCTTAATTACGTTGCTAAAGTTACATTAAATTGATTTAACAATGTTTAATCTTATATTCCGTCCACTTTTGTTTATCTAATAATGTGATCATCTAAACAAATTTGATTGAGATTACGTCTACACATAATACCATCGAAGTAAAAAAATAAGGGTTTCAATTCATTATAAAGTTAATATTTTCCAATCAAGAATTATAGTAGCCTATTTTAAAAAAAATTTCAAATAAAATTTTTTTGTTTTCTTTAATAGAAAATAATGTACCGGTACTGTATTATAAGATTTAATTAAAATCAATTTGTTATTAAAAAAATATTTATCTAATAATCAATTAGTGCCAGCAAATTGAAAGTAATTATTGTAAGTTAAATCATTGATTATTATGGAAAAAAGTGATTATTTTTCCTTCTTCTTTTTTTTTATAAAATCTCATTTATGTAAATGTTTCTTGAGAAACGTTGAGTTCTCTCTTAATAAAATGTCTTGAAGGGGGGGAAAGTGAGACAAAAAAGTGAGAACGAGAGAGTTATCTAAACAGCGTTGCCATGCCATTCTAGATATTGATTTATCATAAACCACGAAAAATCGTTTTTTTTTTCCCAAACACTATTTGTAGTTTTACTTTTACTTTGTTTTTTTTTTTTGCATATAGCAGTGTTAAAGCTTTATTATTTTTTTTTTGCTTTTGTTTTTACCCTAACCAAAATCAAAATGTGTCAAAAGGAAACAAATTTTTTTATTTTTTATTTTGTGGAAAAGAAAGAAAAAATTTTTTTTTTATTTTTAACAAAATACAAGTCAACACTTTTCATCCATCTCTTTTTCTACCCTCGTCATTCTGACTCAATATCTAACCATTTGACATTTTCTTTTCTTTTTTTCTATGGTGCACGACTCTTCCTAAGCAACTGCATTGATGCGATTTCAAAGCGTATAATAATAATAATCTATGATTAGAACTTATTTGTTCCATTTTTTTTTTTCGTTTGTCATTTTACATATTCGAAGAATATAAGTTGATATTTTTCTCCTGTCGATGATTTCTACGGTGTCCCATTTCCACCTCCAACACTCCCTTCTTTCGCTCTCTCTTGGATGCAAAGAATTCAGATGAAATTTGAAACTTGAAATTCAAAGTTGCGTGAATATTGGTTCAATTTCAATTTCGAACTGGTTTTGCTTCTCTTATAACGTCGCTCAGTCTTTCACTCGTCGTGAAGTATAATATTTTCGCATGCATCTCATTTTCTTGTCATATGATATTCTCTATCATTCCTTTTTATTATTGTTTCGATTCTCCTCATAAAATTCTCTCATTCTTTAGTCGCATCATTCTACTTTCCCCTTTCTCATAGCATCGTTCTGTGTGTTTATGATGGAATATTTAATATATTTATATTATTTTTTATTAAAAGAAGCAACCAAATAGACGATGCTTAGAGTAATTAAATTTTCTATTTTAATTTTATCGTCCACGCAACCTTTAAATAAAATTAATATCATTTAAAATGCATTTTGTATTTATCACATGTTTTAATGAGTATTATACAATATACGTTAAAGTGGAAACGTTATAATGAGAGAATATAGTGAAATAAGATTAATTATTTTCAGTCACTTAATTGGGCGTTAATTTTCCTATGATTGCGTTTGATAAAAAATAAGTGCAGCGCGAGAGATGCGTCATTTGTTGTCCACAACACATCATTTCATGTATAATAATTGTATATGACAAGGCGACGGAAAAACAGAAATGTAGGCATTAGGAGGGAGCAAATGGCGTGTACAAGCAGATTATGCTTCATCATCTTTTTGCGCTTTGTCTTTATGTACAGTATTAATAAAAAGAAGGATGCGCAATGATAATCGTTATTAAAACATAAAATCTGAAAAAAATATTACTTTTAAATTTTTAAACATCTTAAAAATTATAGTTGTTCATTCTTAATTTGACTTTAAAAAATAAGTACGGTTGTCAATTTCCCCCTATTTATTTGACTAAGAAAGCATCTTTTAGCGGCAATGCTATACGCGAATGTTATGCTCCGTAAGCGAAGTTTTCTGCACAGCTAGTATTTTGTTTCTTTTGGCATGCGGTTTTCTAATTTTGTGACGATTGGTTATTTTTTTTAGTGCATGATTATTTCTACTTTGAGCCGTTATTTTTATTTTCCAGGTAGCGGTTATTTTTTTCCCCTAGAGGTGGTATTTTACTGGTCAGCAGTCACATAATTATTAAACACGACGAGGAATTGCGCTTTCCGTTAAGAAAAGTTCCTAACATTTTATTTTCTCCTTCATTGGTCTAGCAATATTCTACCCAATATACAACTAAAATTTTATAAGTTAACTTTCAGCATTTTAAATCGACCTTTACATGCGCGTGTGTTTTGTGCACATTTTTAATGGCCTTTTAAATATAAAGAACGTGTAGGCAATTAGATTGCACTTTCAAACACCCTAATCTCTTCTTAATTAATCCCACTTTAATTAGATTCTTAAACAATCTTTTTTATTTGTCTTCATCATTCTGGTATCTCCAGAATTACGGCGCTACACTTTCTTTTTCGGTTTTCTCATCATAATTTGTTACCGCATAACGTAAAAAAAAAAAAAAAATTGAAGAGAAAACACAAGTTTAAATCAAAATAAACAACTTGAAAGTGAAACAATTTTCAAGAGCATTATTCTGGCGGAAAAACAAACTATCCAAAAAAGGAGACGAAAAAAAATGTAACGCAGAGCTGGATAAAAAGAATCAAGTGGGGCCGGGGCCAATCGAAACAAATATTTCAAACCCTGATTACTAAACGTTCTTTGAAGGGGCTCTTAGAACCTAACATACGGTACTCCAAAAATCACAATTTAGAAAAGTCGATTTTAACCGAAATGAAAGAATCAGGCTTTAAAGAAACCATAAATTACTCTAAAATACATTAAAAATATTCTTGAATAGTGATAGCCTTAGTATAAACGTCGTTCCAATTAAAAAATAATGTGAATTTTGAGATAAATATCTAATAATTTGTAGTTTTTGTCTGAAGAATTGAAGTCGACCGCCATTTATACATTTTTTTATCTCAACTTTTATTTCAAAATAAAGGCATCAAAAATAGCGCCAGTAGCAATTTCAAAAATTGGTGAAGCGTAAAATTGAGAGTTCAAAATTTTAATTAACTTAAAACAAACGTCTTGAATAAACACGAAATGGGCGGAAGGGGAGACGTAATTTATGATCCGCTTCACTGAACGCAATTGATAAACATCGAAAATCAATTAAATCAACTGGTTTTTTTTTATTTTTTTTATTTGGAAAAACATATTGAAATACAGTATATATAAAAAAACATATAGTAGGCCTACTACATACATTTATGAACATTTTTTGTTTTCTATTTTTTTTCCTCCAGAGGAAAGGATCAATCAATCTTGTTTTTTCTTCAGTACATGTAATAGTGTTGACGAATTCCACATTTACTCAAGGCTATAAAAAATAATGAATCGTCATTTATTTCTTTAATTCACCAATCACAAAACAAACCAACCGCGCATCTGGTTTTTCGAAAAACCAAGGAAAACAAAGTTGACATGGAAAATTTTCAAAACGATTATTATTATACCGGCAATCAGCATGGAAAATTCTCATAAATTTAATTCTTGACATTATTAATTTTGAAGAATCGAATTTTAACCAAATGATTGAAATGGATTAAAGCGAGAGCGGAGAGTCACGTTTTCTCCATTCATTCTCTGCTCGACCACTCTTTTTTCTTTCAAACGCGCAGGTGCAAAGAGGCGAATAATGTGAATGTGTCGTACGCTACGTGCGTGAAATGTTGTCTGCTCTGTCGCAAACTCCTTTGTTGTTGTTTTATTTGTGTTACGTGACATGATGCCCGTGTTTAAGCATCACGCGCACGTCTTTCACGCAACAACAACAATCCTCTAAACTTTCTAGTGACTTAAACTTTTTTTCTATTTTTTCTTAATAAGAAAGATCGTGGTGTACCGATTGGCAAACGATATTTTCTGCCCATATTGTTCACATTTATTTAGTTACAATGTGAAATGCAATTCTATATTTTAAACGAAACTCTATACCGGTACTGTAGTTTGCAATTTCGATTTGAATTTTCATTTAAACGTTTTGTCACTACTTCCTGTGCGACTTTTTCAAGTAAAAAGTTGAACCGGAACGTTTTAACCAGTGTTCATTTTTTATATTAATTTTGTTAAAGTACAGTTTGCATCTGCTAAGGTTTCGCTTGCGTAGCGTCACTGTGTGTGATGTCACTGTTTTCTTCCATATTTTTTTCTTAAGTTTGGGAAAAAACTCAATGCGTTCTCAAAGAATGATTGTAATAGAGTGATTGATGTATATTTGTGAGTTTCTTTTTGAATGTGGGTTGGAAGTGAAGTGGGTGGCGAATGATGTTTGTGCTCCGTTTGGAATTCAGTCCTTGCTTAATCAGCTAGTATTGTGCCGGTGAAATGGACCATATTTGCTTCTCTTCAATGGCAAATCGCATAAAAATGCGCGGAGTTGTGATAGGTGAGGGGAAAGAACCAGCCATAATGCGAAGCACCCTGTATGCATTGAGTTTATCAATTTGCGCATGCGCGGAGATATATATATTTTTTTATTACAGTATACAAAGTATAAGCAGCAGTCTTCTAATCCGGCTTCATCCATCCGCATGTATCATGATCCAAACCATAAAGCCGATTAACATAAAATTTAGAAAACATAATTATATATTTTGCTATAACTAGGTCTCGATTGCGAAAAAAAGCTTAAGCGGATTGTAAACTTGCAAATTACAATAATTTAAAAAATCACAAAAATTAAGAAAACATTACCAAAATTCGTTTAAATATTCAATAACGAAGGTCCAACGATATGAATAAAATTTTTATTGAATAAAAAAATTTATTTAAAAGCGGTCTCAAAAAATATTAACAATTAAATTTTTTTTTTTTTAAAAAAAGAACGAAATTTATATAGGAAACAAATTCTAGTAATTATTATTGTATGAGGTTATGTTCTATATAATTATTGTACTATATATTGTACTAAATTTGCTTTTCTGCTAATATTAAAAATCTCATGCTTTAAAAAATGCAAAAATAAATTTTTTGCCAGTTTCTGTGGCATAATATTTTAGCTCTTAGCGCGCTTAGCGAATCTGTGCGAGAATTAGCCTATCTAAACTGCTTTTTTACGTTGTTTTTCCTCTTCAATTCAAAGAAACATAATGACGTCACTTCGCATGTGCATCCAGAAAAAGCGGGCTCGTTTCTTACTAATTAAGTTTGGAGTTTGAATAGCGAGGATTAATGACGTAGTGGGTTGTGGGTGGTTTTAATGTTAATTAAATTGGTTTTCTAATTATTAAGATGAGTATTCGCATCCTAATCACGTTTTCATTTTCAGTCTCATTTTAACACAGCTTCATAGAGAAAACATTAAAAAACTACAACAAATAAAAATGTGAGTTGCTTGAAGGTGCAGGCGCTTTGTGGGTGGTGGAGGATTAAAGTTATGAGACACAAACATTTTTTTTTTACGAAACGTAACGCGTTTCATATTATGTGACGCCACACACAATCACTAAATTCCACTCAATCTCTAAGTCGGCAACACACGCCATTATAATTTCCAATCACGCATTATCACACTCAAAGCCTGCGCTAATAAAGCTTTAAATTTAAGGTGAAAACTTTTTCTATAGAACGAAATATACCGTTTAAAGGTACCGTTTAAAAAAATAATCCCGTTACTGCGAATGTTTGAACACTATCATATACAATACTAATAATAATGTCACAATAATAATAAATAAGCTTAACAACAATATAACTGGAAGCAATTAAGTTAAAATGAAAATTCTTAAAGAAAATCACTAAATATTCATTATTTGATGCAAAATCTTCGCATAAATCGCTACTAAATAAAATATAGAGTACAATGACTTTTAAACTGACAAATTTGCCAAAGAAAATTTTGAAAAACTCAAACATAAGCTAAAGTTATTGGCAAAATAAACCACTAACTTTACTAATAAACTTTTAATAGAAAATAAATCACAAGAATTAAAATTATAATATTAAAAAAAAACAGCCAGAATGATGAACGGAGAGAAACGCCTTGCAAACAGTAAATAGGGAGAAAGTGAGCGTGAAAAAATCATACTTTAAGGTTAAAAAAATAATGCAGAAATAAAAAAAAAAGCCTTTAAGGTTAAATGGTTCCTAGGAGAGCTTTTAAGCATCTTAGCCGGATTTTCTATCAGC
>JAQGAZ010002934.1:0-14247 GCA_034692225.1 Polydesmus complanatus
TAGGATCATCGTTATCGAAGCAGTTCAAAATTCTTTGGTCTTGAATTATTTAGATGAGGAACCAGTTCACACCAATCATAGTCGGTCTTCATTAAGGTAGTTAACAAAGTCAAAAATTATTTACAAAATATTTGATTAAAATTAATTTTCAAACAAATATTTTGAAAATCAAGTACAGGACGATGTACATTCTGCTGAAATGTTGAACCTTATTTTATTAGAAGTATGGTAGAATAAAACGATCAAAAGTCTTGCTTTAGACCTTTAATCCAAGGTCGAAAGCGATGTTAGAATGATGGCCCTTGTAAGCCGCTGTACCAGAGAGCGCTTTTAAAGATGGTTGCTGTTGATGCCGTGTTGTTTGGCATTTTGTTTTAACAAGTTGCTGTTATTTACGCTGATTAGACTATATTGTAAATTTATCTATACCGTGTGATTTGATTCAGATTATGATTTTTAAGTTTAGAACATTGCACAAATGTTTGTCTACTTGAGTAAAAAGGTAATTTAAAAACTATTTTGTTAAATTTAGTTGCCATGGTAACAGTGCGCCATTTTTGAATTTTGATGGGTTTTACCGTAGTTGTTTTACCATACATACCGTAACAATTTTAACTTTGTTGATTTTTAAAAACAAATTTATTTAGATAGCTATTCCTAACAATGTGAGATTAAAATGCATTTCTTGGAACAAAAGCCAAGGATATTTAGCATGTGGCGGCGAAAACGGACTACTCAAAGTGCTTCAACTAGACGCTGGTAAGATTCATTGATAGGTATTGACAATTTTATATTGATTAATTTTTTTTGCGGCTGTAATTATTTTACAAAGGAAAAGGATTAAATAATGGAACAAAGGGAACGGGCGCCGTCAGCAATTTGTCGATGAATCAGACGTTAGAAGGGCATTCAGGTATTCATTTTTTAACGAAAGTGTTGGCATTAAAAAATAATTAAATTATTGTTTAGGATTTATTCAGGTTGTTAGATGGAACGAAGGAGTGAACCAGAAATTAACATCGAGTGACCAGTATGGCGTAATTACAGTTTGGATGCTTTATAAAGGTTTTTGCTAACTTAAAATGATGTTTTAATTATACGTTATTTTGCTATATTTTAATTTATGCACATGCTTAAGGTTCTTGGCAGGAGGATATGATAAATAATAGAAATAAATCTGTGGTGGCAGACATGAAATGGAGCTCTGATGGTCAAAAAATTTGCATCGTTTATGAAGATGGTTTGTGCTCCTTACTTTATTATACTGTACTTGTAAAAAAAAGTTACTGTTTTTTATTTTCTACCAGGCGCAGTAATTGTAGGTTCGATTGAAGGTAATCGAATTTGGAATAGAGATCTGAAAGGAATGTTACTTAGTCATGTGGAGGTCACATTTGTTGAAAATATTCAATTCTAAGAACTATTTAACATTTACCTTATATTTTATAATGTAGTGGTCTCCAAATGGCCAATTATTACTATTTGGAATCTCTACTGGAGATGTTCATATTTTTGACAGTTCTGGTAATTCGGTGGTATGTCTGCAATTAAATAATAAATTACAGTGGCACTATTTTAATGTTTGTTTAAAAGGGTCAATTAAGTATGAATTTATTGAAAAAAGGGGAGTCTAATGAAATAGCAGGAATTCATTGGTATAATGGAAAAGGCGGATTTGTGGAAATTAACTGTCCATGTTTAGCCATTGCTTACGTTTGTGGTCAGATACAACTAATGCGAAACGAAAACGATGAAGGTATTTTAATTATTATTACTTTAAGTTTGTTTTTTAAATAATTTGGATATAATCTAGAGCCAGTAATTATTAACTGTGGTGAGATTCAAATAGCTAACATTGAATGGAATTTGGATGGCAGTATATTAGCCGTTGCCGGAATTAGTCACTTGTTTGATAGCGGTGAAAGTAAGGAGAGCAATTTAGTTCATTTTTACAATCCTTTTGGAGAGGTTTGCAAAGATTTTGAAGTTTATATATGTAATATCATAATTTTATAAATGAATTGTTTAATAGCATCTTCAAACTTTGAAATTGCCTGGAAAAGAAATAGCTGGTTGTTCATGGGAAGGAAGTGGGTTACGAATTGCTTTAGCAATAGACTCGTTTATTTACTTTGCTAACATTCGACCAAAACACAAGGTTCGGGTTTTTGATATCATTATTATAAAATGTTAATACATGTACCGTATAAATATTTTGTTGTTTGTTATCAAAAAAGTGGTGTTATTTTGCAAACACGGTAGTATATACTTACGCTAAAGCCGAACGTTCAGATAAATGTGTCGCATTTTGGAACACTAAAACAAACGAAGTAAATTTATAGTTTTAATTTATTTAACAATATATTTTTATTATGAATTAAAATTTATTTTTTAGCGTTGTGTTAAATACGTTAAAAGTCTTTTGGCAATTGCAGCAAACGAAGAATATTGTGTCTTGGCGACAAAGTCAGATGATGACAATGATCAAGTAATTTTATTTTTTAAAAAAATTAATACATTTTTTAAATAGATTTTACTTTCTGAAAGTTTGCTTTAGTTGTTTGCAATGCCATAGGCACGCCGGTTGACTCCAAATATGTTGATCTGTGTCCTACAAATTTAAGTATGTCTACGAGTTTCATTTTAGCAGCTTCACAGGAAAAGCTCTTAGTTTGGCAGTTTCACACACCACAAGTTAAATCGGCATTTAATTTTGGACAGGTTGAAAGCGAAGCTTTAGAAAAGTATTTTACTGTTAAGTCTTACTTCTATTAATGAATTATTATTTTAAGTTTTGAATTTTTAGAATCTATCATATTGATGACATATCTTGGAGTAATACAAGTGACGCTAAATATAAAGAGGTAATAATAAAGTCTACAAATTTTATTTGCAATTTATTAATTATTATTTTTAGCAAAACAGTTCGCCCATTACGTGTATCTGTAATTCAGATAAAATGGCTTTATTAGTAAGTTAAGTTATCACCGATTAAATTATTTTTTTAGCGTGATGCTATTTGCTTACGTGTTAATTTTAGGCTCGTAAGTGTGGTTTGATTCAGCGATTCTCTTTGCCAAATATGCAGTTAATTAATAAATTTAATGTAGACTGCCAGCCGTTTTCGATTGCACTAAACTGTTTATCAAGGTGATATAATAATAATTATGGTCAAATTTTTATTTAATATTAAACTGCTAATAAATATTTTTTTTAGGAGATTGTCAGTTATTAGTCTAATAGGTTCAGTATTATTTATTGATTTGAAAGATGAATCTGAAGCCGATTTAACCGATAGTAAAAATTTGGTTATTCATCAGTTGGACAGAAAAGATGTGTGGGATTTAAAATGGTCAGTGGTAAGGATATTCTATTTTCTAAGTTTTTCACTTTATCGTTAATGTTAAAGAAGAAACATTTTGTACTAGGAAAATGCTGATATGTTTGCTTTGATGGAAAAAACTAGAATGTATGTATTTCGGAAGATGGATCCTGAGGAGCCTACAATTTGCAGCGGTTATATATGTCATTTTGAAGATCTTCAAATTAAAATCGTCATGCTTGATGAATTACTAGCAAATCTAGAGAATATTGATCCCGATTTAGTAGTCACTACAGAAGTTAAGGTTTGCACTCTATATACCTATATTTATATTTTTTTTCTTTATTATAAGGTAAAAATATTAATTTTTAGTCGTTAAGAGATACTCGAGATTTACTTGAAAAGGTTGGAATTAAAGACGCAATGCAATTTATAGAAGACAATCCACATCCGAGGCTATGGTAATAATTTTGATTATATGACTCAAATTAATTAACTACACCGAACTTACTTATTAACTAACTAACTTTTTAAAGGAAATTATTAGCTGAAGCGGCTTTAGAAAAAAATGATTTGCATGTTGCGGAAACTGCTTTTATTCATTGTAGAGATTATCCATCTATTGATTTTATTAAACGTTTAAATAACATTCAGGTTAACATTATTTAACTAAAGTGACCACTTAAATTATTTTACAATTTGAGTTTTTTTGTTTAAATTTAGAACGAAAATTTAAAAAAGGCTGAAGTAGCTTCTTATTTTCACCGATTTGATGAAGCTGAAAAAATATTTTTAGAAAACGACAGAAGGTCAAAGAATTAAAATGATAAGAATGTCAAATATTTTTTTACAATTTTGTTTTGTTATTAGGGATTTAGCGGTGTTATTACGTCGTAAATTAGGAGATTGGTTTCGTGTTGTTCAATTGCTAAAAATCAGTTCTAATAATACAGACGATTCGTTGTATACTGAAGCCTGGAATGCCATTGGAGATTATTATGCAGATCGACAAAGATGGTGAGTTTTAATGAATATTAATCGTGAATTTGTAAATGACCAACTTTTCATTTAGGGAAGAGGCTGTGAAATACTACGAGCAAAGTCACAATTACAAACAATTATTGGAAGGTTATTTTATTCTGGAAGATTATAATAAATTAGAAAATTTGGCACATAGCTTACCAGATGGAGATGGATTGTTTAAAGTAATAAATATTATTATATATTTTAATTTAAAAAATCTTTTTAAATTTAACAATTTAGAAAATTGCTGACATGTTTGTAACTGTTGGAATGTGTGAACAAGCTGTTTATGCCTACGTTAAGGTATGGTGTATAATAATTAAGACATTATTATTTTAAAAACTAGACGCATTAATTTTTTGCAGAGCGGGAATATAAAATCAGCAATTGATTGCTGTATTTCATTAAATAATTGGGGCAAAGCCGTAGAATTAGCTGAGCGATATCACATTAGTGATATCAGTCCACTGTTAGCTAAATATGCTTTGCACTTGCTTGATAAGCAAAAATGGTTAAGTGCTGTCGAACTTTATCGAAAAGCAGGAAGATATCTCGACGCATCGCAATTATTAATGAAGGTAATTTTAATAATTAATTCTTAAAATTCTATTAATTTATTCTGAACTTTTGTATAAGGTGGCCAAAGATGAAAGTGCTAAAGGTTTGTCAATGCTGCAGGTGAAGAAGCTGTACGTGTTAGCTGGTCTAGCATTGGAAGAACATCGAAGTCAACACGGTGTTGGAATAAGCAAACTTAAATCATCGAACGTTATTGCCAGTTTATTGGAAGAAGATAGTTTTGTAGCTTCATCAAGTGAAGTTAAAGTCGGTGCACTGGAAGACGCTTGGTTAGGAGCTGAGGCTTATCATTTCTATCTCTTGGCTCAGCGACAACTTTATGATGGTAATAACTAACTATTAGAAAACGTTGTTCAATTAAGTCTTCTTATAATGTTTTTGAACAGGCCACTATGAAGCTGCCATGAAAACTGCATATAATTTACAAAATTATGAAAGTATGTTAAATAAAGAAGAAATTTATTCCATATTAGGTAAAAAATAGATAAAATAAAATTTGCATAATTAATAATAATTGAAGAAATGCACTACATGTAATTTTGTTTGCCCAGCTTTGGCAAGTTGTGCTAACCGAGCTTTTGGAGTTTGTTCAAAGGCTTTTACTAAATTGGAAGCTCTCGATTTAAGTAATGACAGGAAAGACAATTATGAAAAGTTGGCTTTAGAAATTTTTACTAGGTAAAAGTATTTCTCATAAAATTAAATCTCGTACATTAAAAAATCAAATAGGTTTAAATTTTGTGAAGGTTTAAATTTTCTGCTTTTATCTTTTAGTTTTCCACCCAAGGATAGCGGGGCGAAATACACAGACTGCCCCTATTGCAACTCAAAAATAGTTGATTGGTAGGAGATTTTTAGATATTATTAGTTTTGAGTATTTATTTTTTACTTCTTTCGTTTAAGGATAAATTAGATTTTATTTTTGTTATTAACTTAATGATTGAGATGTTACAATATGTTACAGGAATAATTGCTGTCCGAATTGCAGTGCCACTTTTAAGATTTGTTTAATCACCGGAAGTCCCATGTTTGATGCTAGAAATCAATGGACATGTTACCGATGCAAACGATGTGCTCACGTCCAATACATGAATTCAAAAAAAACGTGCCCGTTATGTCACTCTCCCATTTGAGCGATAATAATTTTAAATACTGTATTCGTAATTTACTTAAAATTCTGTAAGTTTTTAATTTAAGAGTATGCACAAACTCAGGCTTGGTATCAAATTATTTTCCGGTGAACATTTCTACTAAAGTTGCAATCCTGTTACAGTATTGGAATGCGTTTATTTATCTTTTAATTTATATCGTATTTAAATTTGTCTTTGGGGTTAATTAATCAATAAAATAAAGGTGCAATATACCCAACGAACAAAAAATTAAAGAAAATGGTACTGTAATAAAATTCGTATTTTCGAGAGGGTGAGCCAATCGCTCATTGCTTCCATCTTTTTCCTCGCATCTGGCGATGATTGGAAAGATGGTGATGGGAGAGATGTCGAACATTAACCAGTTGCCATAATAATTATTATGGTCAGCAAACCAGTTGACAAATTGTTCGTCAGTCCCTAATGCAAGCACACCAATATTATATTGGAGAAATCAAGAATCATATTTATTTAATTTCTGGTTTATCTGCCTATTCGCTTGAAGAAGGATACTGAACGCTTCCTGCACTTCCCTCTTTCTGCGAAAGTGCCTGCTATGGATTTTCTTGGTCACGAGGAAGACCTCTCCCAGGAAAGAGAACGTTTCATCCTTTCGAATTAATTTTCTGGAAAAAGTTTCCCAGTACAGTAACTATAACTGGTCGTACTTTAACAAAATATTGATTGGCATGAACTTTATGCTAAAATATGCCACTAACATTAAAAAAAGTCGAATGACAATGTTTTGTTAAATGTATTTTAGGTACCGGTATAAAAACACATTTGTAAACCTCAAAATAATAAAATTGTATTGGTCGACCGGCTTCAAAATGGTCAAATTAAATACAGTATAATATTATTTTAATATATTTTTTTGAGAATCGTAGCCTGTACTGTACTGACTAATAATACAGTAATTAGTTAAAATAAAATAGCAGTTTCGAAGAATAGCTAGAAAAAGATAATCCTGAACTAAGGAAAACTTCATTATTTTTTAGACTTCACCTCCAAAATCAAAATAGAAAAACCGGAAATTGCAAGTGATAAACCGGAACCGAATGATTTCTAGGAAGTAAAATGTATCGGGTTTGTTCACAGTTCAGCATGCGCGTTGTATTTCGTGAGACAGTAATCGGTTGTTCCTATTCAGTCTTAATATTTACGGACTTATAGTCACAGTTTTAATTCTCTTGGAAGTTTTATTTTCACCGCTGATAATTTTGAAGTGTAGTTTTCAAGTTTCGGTAACAAATGAAGCGCTAATTACGGGCAAAATGATTCGGCTGCTGTAAAAGTAGGCCTATCCTAAGGTATCCACAGTGAAAGACCGTAATGAAAGTTAAATCGCGCTTTTAATTTTGACTGCCACCAACATTCAATTAATATACGTAATATTAAAAACTTAAAAATATTATTAATAATCAACAGTCAGCCTTTGATTACTACATGTAGCTCGACCTTGGATCAGCATCTCCAGTGCAACACCTGACTCAGTGCACGTCTTCAACGCCTCCTATATGTAGCCATTTTAACAAGATCAACGAACGTTAAGAATTATTACAAGATGTACCTGCAGAAAAATAGGTAGGAACATTATTTACATTTTTTAAAAAGTAGTTACCGTATAATTTCTGTATTATGATATTAAGAGCGTACGCACATCGGAGTTAGGTTTTTGCCGAAAGGCCGCATGTGTTTTTGAAGAAAATTTCTAAGCAATGCAGCCTACTGTTGTAAGCACAGTGATTACAATGTGGTCTCATCGCGGTGCTCGCAATTCAAAATTAATGTGATCATTGTTAAAACTCGATTGTGTTTATTGTATAAAGATAATATTAATGTTGATAGAGAAAAAGCTAAACTTTGAACTTTGAGATTGAACCATGATTATGATTTCATCTCCTGACGTCTGGGGCAAATTTTAATTAAAAAAAAAAAAAAACTTTGATTGAACTAAGGTTTTACAAAATTCTCAGTAACGAAGTATTATTAAACCTCTGTTTCGGCGAAATTGATGGTAGTATTCAGCGAAATTTTCAAAAATAACTTGCCGAATTATCGATGTATAGGTGGCTCTTATACCGGTACCCTGCAGGCTATGTAACTCTTTATGACGATTTCTATTGCAACGCATTTTTGCTAGCTAAGAAGTGTAAAATTGTAAGAAATTATAATGTTGCACAAGAAATTCTGTAATTTATTACACTATTTTTATATAAATCTTTGTAGTAATTTACAAGTTAGTACACGTTGTTAACGCCAATATTTTCATCGCATTCAAATGTTGAATCATCATAGTAGTTTATAGTGAGCTGCCGTCTGCCAATATACAACGCACTTCTAATAAGACTTTGGCGGGAACAGTCAGAGATGTTATAGTAATTAAAAGAAAAAGAAATATTAAATAATAAAGCTATTAAATAATTGTTTTTTTTTTTTCTGTTTTAATTAAACGTCCATCATCATAGGTCGATTTTCCATATTTTTTTTTTTTTTGGTAATTATTTAATTTATAAATTGGCCCCATTATGGCCCGGCCATTTATTCTTAATATCTCATTCACTTTTCCGTTATATTTTCAAGATAACTGATATAGATAGATTTAACGACGCTGAAAATTTTTTTTATATCGTGCTTAAATTTTCATTTTTTTGAGTTTTGGGTTTTTTTTTTTTTTCTTTTTTGTCTGAATATACAGTCGACGGTTATAATAAGTTCGAGAAGCGGGAGATTAAGTAGAGAATTTTTTTTTTTATAACCTAATTTGATCCGCGATCGGTTTTTAGTTTGTTTTCTTTCTTACTTTCATTTCGTTCGTGTATGTTTTTTTTTTTTTCATCTCTCTCAAAAGTTATGAATAGGTAGGTAGGAATCAAGTTGCATCACTTATAGGCACACGCACACACACAAGCACATGCTGTGCAATTGAGAAAGAGAATAGAGAGAGATAGGAGAGAGAGAAGAGAGAGAGAGAGAGAGAGAGGGAAATAGAGAAGAGTCCATACGTTGAGAATTAAAATTAACACTATTAGAAGGGTCTATCCGAAACTATCCAAACTTAACATGGAACTGCGTCTGTAAATTTTGACGAAAGTGTTGGGCACTGCCAAAGAATTTTCTCCGAAAAGTTTGTACCAACTGAGTATCGGATGGTCTTGCACCGTTAAGTTCAGGTCGTCTAACCAAATCTGAGCAATTCCTATTAACACGGATCCGCTGCCGTAGTCACCTTTCACCACCGCCTGCAAGAAAACACAAAAGTTAGTTTTGAAATTAGGGCTAGGAGCATCGACGTAATAGGGGAAACTTTTTGAATTCGCCAAACATTTCGCGCAGTAAGCATGCAACTTAGATGCAACTTAAAAATCAATATATTAAAATGGTTTCGGCTCAAAATTTGGCTCAGTAATAATTATTGGTTTTAAGGGTACTGATCGGAATTGATGAAGTTTTGGTGCATTCTGCTCCATAAGGTTTGGTCAGGTTTGGGTACAAGACCCAGGGTATAATGAAATTTATGGATTTATCAATGCAAAAATTAAATTTAATTTGGATTGTTTAGTTAAGCCCTGATCCGTGCATTAAACGTTACATCAAAATCATGCAAAAATAAAGATTTGTTTATAATTTTGGTCTTACCTGTATAACACAGTGTTTATAAGCATGTTTGAAGCGATAAATATGATGAAAAAAAGGCTCCGACGTCTTTCGCTCAGCTGGCCTCGTTCTGAATTTTTCGATGCATTTTTTCTTATCTAACATTTGGATCTTAACAAAGGCTTCAGCTACTAAACAAAAACGAGATTAGAATGGTGTCTCAGGCGGAACGATCAAAATCCAATGGGATATTACATGGAGTGCTTTTTTTCGAGTTTTGCATCTGACTCGGTAAATTGCGAACTCTTATAACTTCCATTTCTAAATGACCCTGTCGTTCGTAAAACGAGAGCTGAAGGTCGCCCTTACTGGAAGCCGCTAACACTTGTCGGCCCACAATCTGACCGGGACCCAAACCGTCGATGAAGTCATAATAAGTTCCTTCCGTACTTACCGTCGGAGCCGTAACCGCTCTACAACAACGGTAAAAATAAAATTATTTTTAGTATAATGAATGGTCATTAAAGATTTAAAAGTTTTATTAGACAATAAAATATGAGACGATTTAAATTTTAGTTTTTTTTTTTTATAAAGAAAAAATAAAGAATAAAATGAAAATTTTTAACGAAATAATGCACAAAATTTACTGTACGTCAATGGATACTGTGTTACATCACATTTTTATCTCTCCAAATTTGAAAGAGATGTGTATCAATGGCTCTCAATTAGGATAATTAAAGATAAACGAGATTTAAAAAAAAAAAAAAAGAAAACCAGAATTGTCTTTAAAAAATAACTCAAATTTGAGATTTAAAATTTGAAAAATGTTCGTTTAATTTAATAAAATATAACAAATACTGTAGTTGTACCTAGTCAATGAAATATAGATATTACAGTATTATTTTTTTTTTTAAAAAAAGACTAAACATAAGCCTGTGAAACTTGGTGTAAACAGAATTATGATTTTATGTTGCACGAAATTACATTTTAAAGATAATTTTAAGAGCCATTGATCTTAAAATGTGTCGTGGAGAATATACGTAAAAAAGATACTCGGAATAAATATAGGAAAGTGTGAACAGTGCTGTTAGAAAAAAATATTATGAAATGATTGTAAATGGATGGAGTAGTCCGGATGTAGGTTTGGGTAGAAGTATTGTTGGAATGAAACCTCAGTAGTCGATGCAGGCAGCAAGCAATATTATATTGAAATAATGCAAAATTTGGTTGTGATGAGCAGTTGAAGAAGACAACAATTAGACGGACAAAAAATTTCGGATTTTAATTGGGTGAGGGAAGGGGAGAGGGGGGGGGGGGGGGGAATGGTTGCTTTTACCCGATTCAATTAATTATTGATGCCGATACCGTAATTTATTTGACGGCTAACTTATCTGTTAACGCAATTTCAATTGCAGTACAGTATTTAATTCCCGGCGCATTGATATTTTAAATGTTTTTTTAAAATAAATTTCTAAATTAAAATTAAATAAAAAGTTTTTTAAAATAAGTTAATTACACGTCAATTCTGTATAAAACAACTCAAACACCTTCTTGCACTATAAATGGGAAGTTTTTTTTTTAATTTGATCGAGTAAAATTAACCAATTCTTAAAGAGAAAAAAATTATTCACTTAAAAATAAGTATAAAAAATATTGCATTTTAAATTTGCAAAATTTACGCGTGCGCGATTTAATTTCAAAATGCTTCGAAAAAATAAGTTGCTCATGCTTGTAGGAAAATAAATGACGAAAACACGTAGAAAAAAAAAATCATGCTGATTCGTAATGCATTTATTTTAGTAGTTTAAATTTTTTTTTGAAGAAATAAAAAAAGACTAATTTTGGCGGGCACTACTTACACCGAATTGTCGCTACTCATACTGTAAATACTGCTAGTGCCATCCGTGGACTCCCTGCTTTGTTGTTTGGCAAGGTGAGCGTGTGCATGTGGCGGAACTACTTCCTGACTACGCGAGATTCCGCTGGGCGTCGATTTTGCAGGGCGTCTGATCTTACCGCCCGTCGCACTCTCTGCAAGGAATCATACATTGTAAGCCATTTAACAGGCCTTTTTGCCGCCCAATCGCAATCGTCGCCAAAAATTCATTTAAAATAATAATAAGAAAGGAACAAAATATTTCGTATTTTGTAAGAAATTGTGAGCGAAAAAAAATCTCACATTGAGTGCATTCGACGAATCATTGATGGGTTGCGCTGCGGTTTCAAGTTGTTTTGGAAGAGGAAGGGAAAAAATAATTATGTGAGTGTTGAATGTTATGTTCATCACAAACTAAATTAGCTAAAGTATAATTATAATTGAGGTTGCACAATTATTATTGTTTTTTTTTTCTTTCTTAAATATTTATGGAAAATCTCGCGATTAAGTTTTTTTTGGACACATTATATTGACGTGACATGATTTGGATAAATTGATGGCCTACCAACCCTTCACTGCCTTGGCTCCCATCGTCGGACGATTGCCCGCTGGGCTGTTTCACAAGGTACGCCTGTTCGATTGGGGCAACTTCTTCACTACGATGGACAGTGAAAGCTGAGCCTTGTTTACGACGGAACCCCAGTCGATGTTTCGAACCTTAATGAGTTGGCAATTAAGTGCATATATTTTTTTTAAAACTATAAACTAGAATTTTTAGTTGACAGATGTTTCACTAGATGACCGCGAGGCTCTCTACTAGATAATATTAATTGACGGAATCTAAAAAAAATATTTTTGTAGATGGAAGTTTGTGCACTAACTATGCGGTACCGGTATATTATTAGCTAATGAAGCTGGTATTGCTATTAATATTACGAGATTGGATTGAAATATTAAAAATAAAATTTTTTATTTTGTTGTGTTGCATTTCTGAAATTACTTATTAAATTTAAATTTTAAAAATAATTTGAAATAGCCGGTAATTGTTTTGAAAAACTATCGTGAAAATCAAAGATGAACATAATTCTTAAGAATTAACTAGAAAACAGCTTTTCATTCATGTCACACACAAAAACTGACATGTAAAAGGAAATAAAAATTATCATTAATGAATATCGTAAAACTTAATCTGAAAAATTTCTGCTCAAACATATTTAACTACCGGTATATTTTTTTTTCAAAATTAATATACAGTAACTTTAAAAGTTCTTTTTAGTTTTTAATTTTCCAATCCATTCTTGCAACATAACTAAGATTATTATCGAAGCGGGATATTGATGTAAATTTCTTAAAAGAAAAAACTTGTCGCGCGCGTCATTTTCAACTACAGAAGCAATTTTTGAGATTAAATTTCATAAACATTTTGTTCTAAAAGTTGAGGTGGAGAATGAATGTTTGTATGTGAAAAACTGTACCTGTGAGACTTAGTTGCGAGGTACTGCTGCTTTTCTTGGATAAACCGGAAGCGGAGTTTTTAGGGAAGTTTGTACCGGAAGGAACTCTTGGAATGCTCCGTCTTTCGGTCATCAACCCCACCGCCGTGTCCGACAGACTTCCGTCGCCCTGAGTGTCTTCTAACTGCGTATCTCCCTGGCTGTAGCCACGTTGCAGACCCATCCTGGAACCCCCGGGTGTAGCCGCTGCATAAGCTTGCATCCCTCGAGGATATTGACTACACAACAAATTTTTATTAACGTTTTCCCTTCTATTTATTATGTTACCTGCTGCGTTTATTAACTCACCTGAACCTTCTCGAACCTCTCGGTCTCTCCGATTGCGTGGATAGGGCACTGTTTATACTACCAATGCTTTCAAGGTCGCTGTCTGCGGCTAAATCTTTCTCGGGACTATAATGCCGATGTCGTGGGTGGTAGTACATCCGATTGTGATGGTGTATACTTCCAGTTTCCGAAAACGGATACCGATTGAACACTTCACTATCGGAATACATTCCTAATTTGTATTGAAAATAGCATTAGTATATTAAATATGCGTAAGGTCCACTCAAAATAATTCTGGGTGAACAAAATTTGGTGTTAGTCGATTTTTGTACCGTCTCCTCCCATTTGCGCGCAGGTTTGCATGTAATTCCTCCGAATGTAATATTCTTTTCTCAACTGAGCCGGAACTTGTGGAAGTCTGCGTTTGTGCGGTGATCCCGTTGGTGTGCTGTTGGCTGAGCGTATTTGAGACCTCATTCCGTAATATGATAATATCGGAGGCCTAGAAATTATTTAAAGACAATTATATATTATATTGCTGTATGATAAGCTCTTAACCTCCTAAAATAGAATACATTTTACGATGTTTTATTTACATAGTGAACGGAAAAAAGAAACGAAGTTTTGCAAGTGAAAATAAATAAGTACTAAAATATATTATTGCTATTGTGACTAAAATTAATTTAATTCAAACTGGAGCGGTAACTAGTTTCTATTATAATTTTATTAGTTGTAGGCTACCAGTTAAAAATCTACGTCTCAAGGACTTTGCAGACATGAGGTAAATTTAATTACAGTACCAGTAAGCTGAGTGTGCTGAGGCTAAAGAGAGGACATTTGAAACACAATTGCTGGGTTCAGTAATTAGAAAAAGTCAAGGCAAAGACAAATATTTAAGGCAAATTGAAAGAGCAGACAAAA
>JAQGAZ010002935.1:0-14244 GCA_034692225.1 Polydesmus complanatus
TCGCCAAAAACATAATTTGGTTATATTGCAAGTTTTCAAGAGGGGTCCCACTTTTTTTGCGCCACCCGATATATATAGTTCTTGTATTGAAACAAAACTTTGTTCTAGGGACCATGTTGATAGCATCTATTAGGCTATTTGTACGCACTCTATAATCCATGATGAAACATGGCGGAAAGTTAAAAGAAAAATGTACAAGATGCAATTTTTAAAGGATTCAAGAAAAAAGGAAAAAAAATGTAAGGAGAAAGGAAATAAGAGACTGAAAAAAAAAGTGCAATTTAATGTAAACGGGTGGAATGTTAGAAGGAGAGGGTGAACAGTGACGACACGAAATAAAGTTACATATCGTAAGATAAAAATCAAAGAATGATTCGAAAGAATAGGAAGAAATGGCGGTTGAAAAGGATAACAAGTGCGTATATATAGTGTATGCGGAGAGATGGAATAAAATGAGGTCGAGAATTATTTTCGTTGCTGTCATTTTTATCATTTCTTTATCAGAGAATTTCTTCTCTTTCTTTTTTTTCTTTTTTTTTTTTTTTCGTTTTTCTTTCGCTCGCATTTACCAGCGTTGTATTATTGACTTTTTTCCTATTCGCGTTTTTTTTTTTTTATGTTGAGATATACCTCGAACTCTCTGTGTAGTTTTCTCTCACTCGCAAGGGCGCATTTGCGAAAGGAAAAGAATGTCGAAAGGTTACAGCATCCAACATATGTTTTATGTCTTAGTGTAAAAACGATATTAAATTCGTATTCAGAATAACAAAAGAAAAAAAATAATGTTACGACATAGGAAATAGATATCTTTATGCTCTCTTTCGCGTAGATGCTAAATGTGCATTCGCGTTAGGAGTGGGCCAGAACTTTTTTTTTTTATTAGTATTTATTTTGAATAAAAATTTAACATTTCGAATTGAAAAGGGAGAACGAAATATATAAAAAAATATACGGTGAATATTAAATCGTTCGTGATTGATAGTCAAAGAATTTCCAATCATTCGTAAACTGTATGGTTTTTTTTTTGAGCGCAGTATTGAATGGCAAACATAAAAAATAAATAGTTTTTTATTTATTTATTTTTTTATTTAAGTACAAGTTTTAAAATAGAAAGACATTTAAAATGAATTTTTTATAATATATATTTGACATTTTCAGATTTCAATTATTTATTTATTTATTTATTTATTTATTTTTGGTATTTGTGTACCGTACCGTATATGTATTTGCGTTTTTTCTGGTACATGTATTTGTGTATTTACATTTTTCTGGTATTTAATGGCTTCTAAACACGAATTGAGATTTTTTTTTACCTTCAAAAATTATTTACATCAATAATACTCGTAGTAGAAATACACTATCCTACATAATACTAGTACATGTACATTGCACTGGTATTTAATTTAATCACTGTACTAAAATTTCCGACGATTGATTAAATTCACTGCGTAATATAATTATCACTTTTATCGCCCATTTTCTGGCTTAGAGTGACTACTATAACAATTTGTTTTGATTTTTTTACATTATTATATAGGATTTTCTAGATTTAATTTGATAATCGCGTTATACGAATTCTCCGGAATTGAAAAATGCGTCGATTTAATTATTTATTTTGATTTAAAAAGTTTTATTATATTAAAAGTTTTACTGTCTTTACTGTAATTAAATTTTACAAATTCTTTTGACTTCCCCGAGGTATTTTTTTTTCTAATTGAATTTTTGTATTGCAGCAGAACAAATCGTATAATCTTCAAAATGAGATCGATAATTTGGAAAGTGAGTTGGAGCGGCAGTACCGTTCCAATCAACAGCTATTGGATCGAATTCGTCAGTTGAAACAATCCATGACCGTTAAGAGTAAGTTCATGCATATTGAATTATTTCGAATCCGACAGGTAATGGCACTAGTTGAGACGGAGAATAAATAATTAAAACTAACATTAAAAGCATTGTCTATATATATCAATTAATTATTTAAGTTGTTTCTTTTGCTTTTATCGTTGTTATACGACAAACATTATAGCTGTCGTCTTGGAAATTCATTTACAGTGTACAGTAATTTTTTTTTTAATTGAGCAGGGGGAGGAGTGGTTTTTTTTTCAATAAGCTCTTTAGATAACCTTATTTTTACTCATCCACGATTAGAATGTACTGTATTTTAAAAAAAAGGAAAAGATCGTCTGTGTTATTTATAAAAGCAACATTTGATTAAAAACATGTCAACCCAACTGGAAACAACAACATACGACAAAAACAGATGGCAATGTACTGTTAGTTTAATTAATAAGCTTTTAAATTTATGTATTTATTTATTTTTTCATATATATAGCTTGGAATAGCATTTTTATTTGGTTCTTAGTTGAAAATAATACGTCTGTGAAAATTTAATTACCAGACATGTAGTGGGAAAAAAAGATGTCATTTAAGATTGAGTGTTTAGGTCATGAAATAGGGGAATATCGTTAAAGAAAATATTATCTTCTCCCTCAAAAAAAAGGAAAAAAAGAAAAGAAAAGCCAAGATTCGTTTAGATTTCTTCGAATCTAATCTTTTAACCACTTTCTTCCACACACTCTTTTGCCTATCTCGTTTTTCTTTTTTTAATCTTTCCTCTTTTTCAAACCCTACCGCATTTCCATAAAAGCATGCTAAAGATCAAGAAAGATATTCAGCACGATAACAATTTTTTTTTTCTTGGCGTATTTTTGATATAATAGAGCGAGTCTTTTTTTAAATATATTTTACGAGTATTTTCATGAATTAATTTTTTTTTTTTTTTTTTTTGGTCTCCGATTTTTTTGGTCTTTATTTCTGAGATTCAATTACTATAGCAAAAAAAAAAAATTATATTTAAGTACTTTAAACTAAATATTAATCGTTCATTTGTGTTTTTTTTTCCCCCTACTATTGATTTTTTTATATTACATTTTTTGTTGTTGTTGATATAAGCTTAAAAAATAACATCGAAGGCTTTAATAGAAGAATGAATCACATTATCATTTTTCAAGTTAATCTTATTAAACCATTTTTTCTCTCTTTTTTTTTTTCTTCTTTACCGGTAACATTTTTTTTTTTTTTAGTACCGGTAATTCTATTTAATGTTTAAATAAAGTTTCGAGGAGTTTGAAAAGTGAAGATATTCGATTATATATTTTTTTTCTATTATTTTTTTTTTTGTGTGTGTGTGTGGATGTGGATGTAAGTTCGGTACACACAAATATCCAGAATATGATGGAACACGAATCTTGTGGTAGTGTATTTATTATTTTTTTTTCTATTTCCTTTCTTCATTTTTTATTATTATTATTATCTGATATAAAAGATCATTTGTGCGTGTATTTTTTTTTAATAATAATAATGCGCTGACTAAAAGAAGTAAGAAAAAGAAATTCTTGCTTAAAAGTTGACGCGCTACTTTTTCATTAAAACTGCTTAATCGACATCTTTTAGCGTCGGCTTTCTTTTATTTGTTATTTTTAACTCAGGGTAGCTTTTTTTTTCTTTTTCTTCTCTTTATATTTCGATTTTTTTTTTCTTTCTTTTCTATTTTGACTTTTTCTTTTATTTATTTTTTTTAAATAAAAGCGGTTTTTAATTAAAACTGTCGTCACACATACTTGCATTCACTTTCTCACTTTTTTCTTGTAAACCGAAAACACAATCATCCAACCAAAAGAACAATTTGAATGACGTGCGCGCCATCGTTTGACTCCTTTTTTATGTTCTTTTTTCTTTTCTTTTTTTTTTACTTCTAAGATTTCATCTCGTACACTTCTTTGGGGGAGAGAGAGAGAGAGAGAGAAACATGTTAGTCATCATAATGAGAGATGTCAGCTTTGATATCCAATTGCTTTCATTTTCTTTCCTTTTTTTTTTCTCTCGTCTCTTTCTTATTTTTAATGATTAAAGGAATCTAGCTTAACAGCTGTCAACTTCTATTTTAACAACAAATCCAATACAAAAAGAACACTTTTTTGGGGGGGAGAGGGTGCGAGTTGGGGGAGATTTGTAATTAATTTAGCAGACAATTAATTAATGAAGCGAACGTTTCACCTCTAATTTTATTTTAACAGCTTTTATTTAATTATGTTAAACGAAAACACTTAATGAAACATTTTATTTGTTTCGTTGTTTTTTTTTTTTTAAAAAAATTTTATTTATCGATTACGTTTTATTAATTTGATGATGATTCAGAAGTGCAATATAATTAAAAAACGTGGATTAAAAAAAAATAATTATAAAATAATTAAAATTACATACATTTTGAAAATTTAATTGATTTGAAACATTTGGAAAGTTGATTAAAAACATGTTAAAAGTTTTGCGTTAAAAATTAGTTTTAATAATTTGAAATTTAATAAAATTGTTTATAAACTTTCTCTAAGACCACTTGAAAAAAGGAGATTTAAACTCTTTAAAAATATTAGAAAAGAATCTTTAAAAACTTTCCAGATGCACTTGAAAAAATATATGAAAGTGCCTAAAATCATACCAAAACGTTTTTTAAAAAAACAACTGACAAATATCTGTAAAAATATGTGAAGACTAATTTAAATTGCATTGAATTTTATTAATTTTTTTTTTTTTGGTTATTTTTAGATGGAAGTCAGGAAGTAGTTGCGGATGTTCCACATTCAAAATTTGACATTTCAAGCGATGCGCCTGTGATAGCTGTTTTAGTATTTAGCTGCAATCGAGTTACGATCGACCGAACACTCAATCAACTTATTCAGTAAGAAAATTATATTTCATGATATAAATCATATTATACTGTACATTATAGTACTCTCCCCCTTCTCTTTTAAATTATAGATATCGGCCGTCGAAAACTCATTTTCCAATTATCGTTAGCCAAGATTGTGGTCACTCGGAGACTGCTCAAGTCATTCAAGGTTATAACGAACATTTAACGCACATTCAAGTAGGTTGTCAAATAGATTTGTTGGTTGCGGTGAAGACTATTTTGATTGATTTTTTTCTCTTCTTTCTTTTTAAAGCATCCCGACCTAAGTGACATTACCGTTCCGCCAAAGGAGAAGAAATTAAAAGGATATTACAAAATATCCAGACATTATGGATGGGCGCTCAACCAAACGTTTAGACACTTTAACTACGATACGGTTATTATAGTAGAAGGTTCGATCATTTTCTTTTTTCGTCTTTTTCCTTTTTTGTTGCTTCTTCTTCATTTCCCGCGAGAGATTTATTGTTATTCTAAATCTTTGATTTGGTTTTAGATGATTTAGACGTGGCTCCAGATTTCTTCGAGTATTTTATGGCAACTTATCACATTCTAAAAACCGATCCGACGTTGTGGTGCGTGTCTGCCTGGAACGACAACGGAAAAGAAGGATTGGTAGACGAAAACGTTCCTGGTTGGTATTAGAATCGAGATTTTATTTACGAGCTATATCGTGCGATTCTTATCATGCTTTATATTACTTTTTTTTCTTTTTAGAAATGCTGTATAGAACCGATTTTTTCCCTGGATTAGGGTGGATGCTCACAAAAGACGTGTGGTTAGAGTTAGAAACAAAATGGCCAAAATCGTAAGCAACGGTGTTTAAAATTGACTTATAGCTTTTAATTATTATTTTTTTTTTGTCATGATTTTTAAAGCTATTGGGATGACTGGATGAGAAGGCCAGAACAACGAAGAGATCGATCTTGTATAAGACCAGAACTCTCTAGAACCAAAACATTCGGGAAAATTGGAGTCAGCAAGTAATTTTTATACAAACATTTATTATTTAAGTTGTTTAAAATTAATATTTCGCGGGGGTTTTTTTTCTTCTTCTTCTTCTACTTCTAGCGGTCTTTTTTACGAGAAGCATCTCAAATTTATCAAATTGAATGACAAACTTGTGCCTTTTAATACCCTGGATTTGTCCTATCTGAAAAAGGTTTCGTGAATGATACACTCGTCATTTTATTTATATAAAAATTTATTTCAAACAGGACAATTACGACGTGCAATTTGTAAAAAAAGTGTACGATTCGCCGAGCGTATCTTGGACCGACTTGAAAGCGGATAAAGTGCCAGGCGAAGGAAGCGTTCACATTTCTTATCAAACGAGAGACGGTTTTAAAAAGATGACGAAAATATTTGGTCTGATGGATGACCTTAAGGTACACTTTATAGTCAACTATTATCTTGTTTTATCCGTTCCTGTTTTAATTTCTCCGGATTAATTTCAGAGCGGTGTTCCACGTACCGGTTATAGAGGTATCGTTTCCTTCATGTTTAGAGGCAGGAGAGTGTATTTAGCTCCACCCGCTGACTGGAAGGGTTACGATACAACGTGGAGCTAGCATACGTTTACGAATAGTTTTAAATCCAAGTAATAATTGCGCGAAAGAAAAAAAACCCAGATGTTTATATTATAATGTTTATCGACTTTTTTTTATAATTCGAACTTGAAAACAAGTGAGCGCGTTTCAAAGTTGATTTTAACGAAAGAAGATGTACGCGTAATTATTGTATCTACGAGTACTTTGATCGTCTCGGATGCGAATGAGAGAGCTACAGTATGTATAAGAAGAAAGATAAGAAAAATAAGTGTGATGTAAGAAGAATCCACGCGTGAGTTGTGAAATGTTCATCATACAGTAATATATTTAGTATTGAAGTGTTAATTTTATTGAACGAGTTGAACAGTTGTTTTTTTTTTGTAACTAACAAATTTAGTCAATATGAAGGAGAAGAAAAACGGTAAGAAACATTTAAGAAATTTGTGATTGATGTAGGAAATATAAATATTATTTAAAAAGTTTCTTTGCCAAATTAAGAAAAATAAGAAATTAAGATGAAAAAAAAAAAAAAATAATTTACATTCTAAATAATTTAAGTGGGTTTTATAATTATTATTTAAATTTAAATCATTATTTGAGTTTAATTTTTTGTTAGTTTATAATTTACATTTGTAAACTCGTACGCTCATTAATATTTTTATGGAGAAAAAAAAAAGTATTTTTAATTGTCGGTAATTATTTTTAGTTAAATCAATTTTTTTTTTCTTTTGGTTTTGTGTGAAATTCATTTTGCTGCTAATTTGATATGAAACCATTATTAGCTCCGATTAAGAAGTTAGCTCAATTTCTAATGATCATTTACTAATAATAGTAAACGGTATCAGTATTCGAGTGGCATGCGATTTATTTTTACATATAGAAAAAAAATAAAAAATAAACACATCTGCTTTAATTATCGGACATAAAAATTAAAATGTTTTTTCGATTCTTATTTTGAAAACCAATAATTCTTGTATAAATTTTTATATTCTATAACTTTTTTTTTTTTTTTTTTGCGTTGTTAGTTTTTATGGCCTGTTATTAAAGCAGTTTTGTATACTCTAGCTTAATAATTCTTCCAATTTCAATTCTCGTCGAAAGGAGATAAAAAGAGAAACAATTATTTTTATTTATGTCGCGTAAAGGTGCGAGTGTGAGATTGCTTAATTAATTTGAAGAAGCTTCAACAAGTTTTTTGACGCTACTTTCAATTAATTATTGGCATGCAAAGCGCGCCATGTGCCTAAAACATTTTTCCATGTAAAAAATAACCATTGTCGTTTTCCAATTTAATGTGCATTCAGTTATCAGAATATTGGATGATGGAAAATTTCGATAAACTAAAGATTTTAGTCATTGTTGGTTGAACTTTAATGTGTTCTTTGAATTGTTTTATATATATATTAAAAAAAAAAAAAATAAGAGAGAAACTGATGAATAAGTTTGTACAAAAAAATAATAAGTATATGAATTGCAATTTGCACACAGCGAGTTTATTATGGTAATAATAATTATTGTAAAAACACTTTTTGAGTATGATTCACGTTTGATTCATCTTTCAACTCGCACCAATTCAATAGGATAAAATACTGTATTTTAATTTATTGATACATTTCATTGAAAAACTTTTAATAAAATAAAATTTTATGTTTGATTTTCAAATGAATGTTTTGTAAAAAGACCATTGATATTGAAATCAAGTGTTTATTAGCAATAATAATAATTAATGTTACATTAAATTAAATGATCGATTATTTATTTATTTTTTGACCTTATTGTTATGGACATTGCGCGCATACATAAATTCCAAGATAATACTGTACACAGTATATTAAATTCCTCTTTTCAGGAATCACACGACTTTAGTGGCTCAGGAGGCTCAACCAAAAAAAAAAAAAATTAAAAAAAAAAAAAAAAAAAATTTAAAATTTTTTTATTTATTTATTTTTTTTATTTTTCTTTTGGTTGAGCCTCCTAGGCCACCATACACGACGGCATTACAGTAAAATGTACTGTAATATGAATATTCAAAAGGAAGAATTTGCATGAGGGACGCAAGTGAGACACCGTAATCATATTACGTCATGCGTATGGCGGTTCCGCGTGGCTCTTGTACAAAAAGTTAATGTCAAAATGCTTAAATACGTAACTTTTAACTACGTAAATAACTTTTACCATGGGATAATATACTAGATACTGTTTATTGTCGATTTTGCCTACCGTAACGAATATAATTACAGTATTAATATGTAAGTTTGTTTAGTAATAATATTTGGCTAACCTAACCAAACTTATCCAATAAATATATCTCGTGGCCGTTTTGAGGTATCGTATATTTTTCTTAATTATTTTTGACGTGCCACGTGTACAAAACATACTCAAATATCAAAATAAAAAGTTAATTTGATTAGATGCCGGTCAAAGAGAAAATAATTAATAATTAAAGGTTAGTTTTAATTTTTTTAATAAGTTTGTGTAATATTATAAACAGTGGCTATCATCGGAAAACGCGTTTTGCCGTCGCAAATTCCCAAATAGTCATCGGAGTTGATGGAAAAAATCATGGTGCCACCAAATTCATTATCTAGAATAAACGTAGTCTGGAAAACCAATACGATTATCATTATAACATTAGAAATATTTTTATTAGTTATGCTCGGTATTACTTTCGCTACGAAGCTTTCTATATCATCGTACGAAATCCAATCGTAATTCTGATAAGCGTAAGGAACTTGGCTGACTTCGTCAAAAACACTCGTGCCTCCATCTTGAATAAAAGAACACACCTAAGAGCGTAATAAAATATTTAAGAAACGGTAAGATTTATTTTATGTATAATATGAAAAGTTGTATTAGCTTGGGGATAGTCAATCCATCCGTCGTACATTCCGGAACCCGAAGCCAGAGCGTTCAAGTCGTGATTCTCGGGATCCGTCAGATTAAACGTGTGACCGTATGTTGGAATGCCCACGTTAATTTTCGACTTCGGCATTCCTCTTTCGAACCATTCGTTGGCTGCCCAAGCCTAATCATATATAAAATGGTACAAATTCAACATTATTAATATTATTGTTTTTGTTTTAGGTTTTTATTAATTACGGTGTTCATTGTGGCAAAAAGATTGTGCTCGTCACTGCGATTGAACAGAGGAGCGTTGAAACCCGTGACTCGGTCGTACCAATTATAAAAATGGAAATCGTAGCACATAATGTTTACAAAATCGACGGATCTATTTCAAACATGAACAGCCGGTAAGACTGAATTTTTTTTTACAATTTTTTTTTTTGTCGATAAATATAAATACTTGGCCATTTCGGTGATGTTATACGATGCGTCCATAATAGTCAAAGGTGCTGCTACATCCGCGGATAATATTAGGCGAGGTTCACCTGTCGAATTGCTGAGTTGCGTCAGCGCATCTTTATATTTCTTAGTAAATAATTTGAGTAAATATTAAGTTGAATTTTTGATAATTATAATACAGTATTATGGTTTGTGAGCAGTTTTTACTTGTAAAAATTCGGGGAAGAGATCTTTGCTGTCTAAAGGATCTCCACCCCAGGCCGGGAACTCCCAGTCGATGTCCAATCCATCGAGTTTGTTTGTTGTCAGAAATGATACAGATTGCGCGATAAACCTTAACGAATAATACGTTTAAGCGGATGTTTCATATTACGGACAGGTTTTAGCCGTATATTTTACCTGTCGGTTAATTCTGAAGAGTGTACAATTTGCGATATGCTAGTGTTTTGTCCTGATCCGCCAATCGCTATTAACACTTTTAGATTTGGGTTGACAGTTTTTAAGCTTTGAATTCGTGAAATAATCTACGAAATTATTATTTATTATAGGTACGGTATTATTATTTTGTTGATTTTATTTATTAACTTGTGTATCTCCGGTCAACGTGTAATTGCTACTAATGCCACCGAATGTTAAAATGTGAGAACAGTAGTAAGGATTTAACTGTTCGGGAGGCAAATCGTCCGAATAGCTGTAGAAACAAATGACTTTGGGCGAATCTTCATCTGTGTGTCAAATATATTAATAGTATTATTGCGGAATGTTTTTTTTTTTTATCTCTTAATGGCATTGAAAAATTTTGCGCTTACCTTTTGTCATGTATGAAGAGAATGCCAAGGACCATTGCGTGCAAGAAATAGCTATCACTACACAAATCGCAAATTTAAATCGAGTAACCATTGTGCGTTTATTACAGTAATCTCACACTTGCAAATTTAGGCGAATAAATTGTACAAGCCGCGGACGAAAAGAAAAGGGAATTGAAAAAAAACTATCGCTTTATTCCAGTTTTAAAAAAGATTTGAACTAGCAAAATATTAAAATCGCACTCAGTAAATTAATTAAGGTTGATTTTTTTATCGCAACTTTTTTTTTCTTTTTCTTATTTTTCGATAACGTGTTATCAGAATTTTGATTATTTATTTACTTTGTAAAACAACAAATTTTTCTATACATAACCTGATTATTACTCGTAGATCGTTCTCAAGTTTTACAGTAGTTATTATTGGTGATGTTGATAGTTAAATATTATAAAAATTATTAATGATCAAATTATAATATTTTGAATATTATTACTTATTTTGATATAGTTTTGGGTGACATTATAAACAGTAGCAATTAACGGAAATAATGTTTGATTGCAAAGTCCTAAATAATCATCTGAATTGATGTTAAAAATCATGATTCCGGCGTATTCATTATCCAAGACATATTTTGTCTAATGAAAAATTTGATCGAGTTATAATTTTTGATTGGAATAATAATAATTACTATTGTTGCGTATACAGTACGTACTTTGGAAATGAAGCTGAGTTGATTGTCGTAAGAGATCCAATCGTTGTCCTTGTAAGCGTATGGTACTTGGCTTTCTTCATCAAACACTTGGGTGCCACCGTTTTTGATCAAAGAGCAAACCTGTACGTTTCAAGATCATATGCAATTTAGCCGTAACCAATTATTTATTTTACGTGATACTAAGCGATGCTAACTTGAGCATAGTTGACCCAACCTCCGGACATTCCTGGTCCCGAAGCCGGTGCGTGCAAACCGTGTTTATTTCGATCTTTTAATTTATACGAGTGGCCATAGGTGGGAATTCCAACGTTAATTTTTGATTTTGGCATTCCAAACGCGTGCCATGCTTCGGCTGCCCAAGCCTAGGAGAGAAAAAAAAATTGTTTATTATTGTTTTGCAAATTATTAACGGGTTTTGCGTAATATGAATTGGGTTTTGAATTCATACGGTATTCATGGTATTAAAAAAAATGATTTCGTCTTTTCGTTTAGATAAAGGCGCGTTTGAATCCGTGTTTGGGTCGTACCATGTATAATAGTGAAAATCGTAGCACATAATATTTACAAAGTCAAGGTATCTGTAATAATTAATTTTTTTTTGTTCGTAAGTGATAATGAAGAAGAAAAATACTGTAGTTTGTTTTTAATACTTCGCTATGGCGGGAATATCGTAAGATATTAGCATGATGGTTAAAGGTGCCGCCACATCTGCCGTTAATAATAATCGCGGTTTGCTCGTTGCATTGCTATGATCGATTAAAGCTTCCATAAATTTCTGCCAACCAGAAGCCACTGCATTAGTATTTTTTATTACCATTTTTAATAATGAACAGACGTGTTTTATTTTATTTACTTTTAAAAAGTTTGGGAATAGCCACCTGCTACTAATGGGATCGCCATTCCACGCGGGAAACTCCCAATCGATGTCCAAACCATCCAAGTTATTTGTTGATAAATAATCTATTGCTTGGTGGATAAACCTTTTTGAAACAAATGATGTGATTTTAGCCAAATTTACATAAAGTAGGTTATAGATTTGGAAATCTATAGGATTAAACCAAAAGGGCCTACTACACGGTGGATCAATAAAACGTAAATCAAATTTTATTTAGGAGAATAATTGAATCGACAATACGATTCAAACATACACTGATTATCATTAATATGAATGGAAGTTGTTAAACTAAAAAAAAAAAAAAATTACTGTATGTGCATATTTTTATTTTGAAAATATTATTAATAAAATACGATTTTTGAACGATTTAAAAGGTGGTTTAATAAAAAGTAAGCCAAACTTTTAACTAGGAATTTTTTAATTTTATAAACAAAATTATTAAAACTTGAACTGTATTTTATTAAAGTTTGTACTTTCAAAATAAAGTTGCCATGAAGTTGGAATTGACTCGTATCGTTCTATCTATTCAAATTAAAGATATTTTATATTGGAACCATTAGGTGTGATCAATAATAATTATTAGACATACGACTTGCCGTATATCTATTCCATGCTGCAATATTTACCTCTCTGTTAACAGCTTGGAATGTACAATTTGTGACATCGCTGTATTTACATTAAGAGCTGATATTAGAATTTTTAAATTGGAGTTTTTCGTTTTTAGGTTTTGAAGTCTTGAAATTACCTAGAATTGCAAAATTAAAAATTAGTTTGCGTTTAGAACCAAAAAAAAAAAAATTGGGGTGGTCAATAATAATTATTATTGTTACGTCTATATTTGCAGTTAAATTAAATTCGCTGCTAATGCTCCCGTATAATATGATGTGAGTGCAGTAATCTGGATTAAGTTGTTCTGGTTGTAAATCGTCCGCATAATTATAGAAGCAAAGTATATTTGGAGAGGAAGTTTCTATCGTAAATCGAAAACAAGAAAAACTTATTCGATGTTAGCCAAATTAAAACAAATTTTACCGTGATTATCCGGTAAGCCGGTACATTCATTTGACATCCATCGAGCTATGAAAATACTAAGAAATAATAAAAATTTAAATAACTGCTGAAAGGTCATTATTATTATCCGGACTAGCAATATTTAGTTTTAGAATTTGTAGGTGCCGAAATTGATGTCTTGAAATTGTTACATGTACACTTGTGCAAATAATAAATAATTATGGAAGAGCAACACCACCCTGATCAATTTTTACAGTAATGAGAGCGGATGTGTGACTCTTTTACAGATGTTTTGAAGTGATCGTTTGTGGATAACTCTGCATTTGGTTAAATAAAGTTGAACCTCGATAATCTGAACAGCCTTAAAAACATTAGGATTTTTCAAATTTTCAATGGATTTTTGAAAAAGAAATCGTTTCCTATTCTGAAGACTGATTTTTTTTAAATGTTTTATTGCTGTCTTCTCTTCTTTCTTTTGTTATCCAGATTAACAGGTCCGGGCCCAATTAATTCGGATTGCCGCGGTTTTACTGTAGAACGCAATAAACTTCAACCGCCTCTAACGTCAGTCGAATAGCAACACGTGTACTGTATCTCAAATCCATAAAAAAAAATGATAGGTGTTTTTGCTCTTCGATTGATATGAGGTTAAAATAATACAGTTGTATAAATATTAATGTATCCGAGTTTTTACCTTTATCCTACATAATAAAAAAATCAAACATGTGTACAAGCATTGTACTGCTAATTGAGTTTTGGCTAAAACTCGCAATAAAAGCAATTAAAAACAAAAAAAAAAAAAACTAAAGAATTTATTCGATATAATTATTTATTATCCGACAAGCCCACTATTCCGAACTTGTCGAATAATAATGGAAGTTTTAACTGTTGTTGCAAGAGCATGTTTCATCATTACATCGCTTTTAGGGGGAGGAGGGAATAATTTAAATACTATATTAAAAGATTTATACATGTGCGCATATATATTATATTAAATAATTAACACATTTTTTTTTTTATCACCCAGGTGCTAGAAGAATAATAATTGTCGCTCAAACAAAAGTGCATCGTTAAAAGAGATAATACTTAAGCACAGTAGTAACCCTTTAGTATTATCTGTTATAGCGGTGTCAGTACAGTACATGATTGTACAGTAAAAACCGGTTATAGTGCGATTCAAGGGACTGAAGAAAATTCGCACTATAAGCGGGATCGCACTATATCAG
>JAQGAZ010002936.1:0-14239 GCA_034692225.1 Polydesmus complanatus
TTCTCAACTGGCACAGTGATGTCAGATTTTGTGAGGCCAGTAGCAGCCGACAATTAATTGCACTCATCGACCGGCACGCCAGCGGGCACAGTTTAATGCTTTTATTGAAGGGCATTTCTTAGCTACCGTACAACTGTCCTACTGGCATGCTGAACTTGTCACCGTGTAAATGCGCCCTAAGGGTCTCGAATAACCGAGGCTACCTTTTTTTCATTTCAATTTGTTGCCGTGTTTTTACTAGAATTTCAACGCAAGAAATTTTTAATTAAGTACGTACCAGTACTGTATTTGTATTTAAAATTCCATCTATTCAACCCCAATCAAAAACTTGTTATAATCTTTGAAATGTAAATAAAATATATATTTTTTTTATTTCATTTTTAACATAAATCTTTGGTATATTGTATAAATTAAATATTATTATGAATGTTACTCATCTTGAACGAGACCTTCTTGACGTGTGCGACGTTAATAATCTAAAAAGCTGACTAATGGATCTTCTTCCATTTCCGATTCTTCGTCTTCGGTCGACTCGTTTCTTTCTTTTCCACCAGATGCTAACACTGGAAAACAATATTATCAATACACGAAAATTGTATCCCGCAACTATAAAAATCGAATGTAAATACGAACTATTTAAAATGTTAGCGGCGTTAACGGATAGATCCAATTCGGTCTCGTTGACATCTTTCGATTTCTCAACCGTCGACGCCTAAATTAATGTAATAAATATTAAAAAGATCTGATGATACAATGCGAGCTTATAAGCTATTTGTTTTTTATTATCCTACGATTGATTGCTGCAACTCTGCCTGATTTTGACCAATGTTTTGATCTCGGATTCGGCTTTTCAGATCTAATTCTTCTACCTATAGGTTTAAAACTAGATTTAGCTGCAAAAGTTCTTTTGAACGTCGATTACCTTTAAAGCGGAGAGCTGCTTTTTCATCAAATTTAAGGCTTCCACAATTTTTCTTTCTTCGTCCTTCAATCGCCTTAATGCTCCTAAGTCACTCATGGTTTAAATAATATTACATAAATCACCGAAAGCTTAAACTTTCCACCAAAATAATTAAAAAGTTCAGGAACCATAAACAAAAATTCTGTTGAAGTTAACGGGTTCATCGAAAACCTGAATCCAAACCACGTGACCAATCAATTACTCAATATTATTGCGATGCAAATACCGGGTTTTTTTTTAAATTAAATTTTTGCTATTTTGATTAATGCACTTTAATCTTACACAACTATTAAATGCAAAAAGAATGTAAAAGATTATTAATTTCAAGCGCTACTGAATAGAATCTCCTTTTAGCAAACGTCAATGCTGCAAAAGTATGGCACTACGTCACATTTCTACGTAATCGTGCTACAAAGTATGGCACGACGAGGCAGCGATAAAAACTTTTCCACCGCGCATTTCGTCACATGACTACCGCAGACGACACCTGTAATGTCGTCATAATGTTTATACTAGAGAAATGATTTCTAAAGATTTTGTCGTTTGAGAATTCTGTGATTATTTTTATTATTACTTTGTTAATTACTACCGAACGTGTATTCCCGGTGTTAACCATGTCGAAGAAGAAAGACGTTTGCAAGTTACATTTGGCGAAATCGTTATCCGAATTAAATGCTTCTATCAATGTGGATCCAAATATCAAAAATGAACCTCAAACGTAAATAATGTCAATGACATTAATATTATCATTTTAGATTTTGTAAGTTTTATGTTTTCTAGGTTATTGCGCTCAGCCCCGAAAATATTTGAAAATGCGGAAAAGCTTCGGAAGGAAGGCGATGAAGAGAGGAGTTATGTTTTATACTCACGATATTACGAGATTGTTATGAAAGCTAAAAATTCTCCTTTAGCGAAAGACAAAGTATGAACTAAATTGTTTACTAGTGAATATGCTTTTTGTGAAAATTAATATATTTGATATTGTTTTAGAAATTTATCAATAGTATGATCAATACGAAAGAAGTCAAAGTTGCCATCGAATGGGCAGAAAAGTTGTCAGAAAGTTTGGAAAAAAGGTATACGTACGTTTCGATTATTTATTAATCATTTTACTGATATTTTTCGTCACAGATATAGCGTTTTAAAAGATGAAGAAGAAACGGTTAAGAAGCTTCAATTACTTAATTTACAGAACGAAAATAAGGAAGAAGACCAAGGTTCACTTAATGTCAACGTAGAAAAAGAAAAATCCATTCCAATGTCTACACCTAAACTTGAAACAAATGGTAAGAAAATGTACATTAGTAATACATTTCAGAAATAATTTTTATGATTTCATTTTAGGCTGGAAAGCTAAAACGTCAGATTCGTTTGAATGTGACGATTTGTACAAATTTTTAACTTCAAAGTCCCCGTCTATGATAGTAATGGATGCTAGGAAAGCTGAAGATTTTTCTAGTTCTCATATTCTGTCACCTAACGTCATAAACATTCCAGCTCATTTAATCAAGCCAGGGTAATTTTGTAGTTTCGCTTTGTTTAAGCGTTATTTGCATTTATTTATTTTTGTTTTACTTTTTAGTATATCTGGTCCGAAGTTAGGCGGATCGTTATCGTCGGAATCTGCGAATTTATGGGATAAAAGGGGGAGCGTCGATCACATTATTTTATTGGATTGGTTTAGTTCGAGCGATTCAATGTCAATAGAAATTAAATCTCTCAAGGATGCCATTTATAAAGTAATTTGGTTTTTAATTTATAAACGCGTTAAGAATTTGGTTAATTGATTTTTTTTTTTCAATAAAAAGTGGGATTCAACGACGAAATTAAAAAATGAGCCAGTCGTTCTAAATGGTGGGTATGAGAAGTGGTTAATGTATTATCCTACATTGACAACAAATTCATGGGTAAAACGTCCTAACAAAACTAATAGCGTCAGTCCCCAAATGGTTACTTGTAAGTATGTAAATGTGTGTTTTTTCAGATTATATTTTATAGCTTTGTTTTTTTTTTACGACTTTAGTAAATTTTGATTACCCGAGTGACGATTTGGACAAAGCTTTTATAATGTCTGAGGAAGACGAAAATTCATCTTTAGATTCAAACACCGTTTCAGCTAAATCCGGAGAGGTTGTTAAGCCAAACTCGACGAAATTGTTGCCAAATATCGATAGAACTACCAAACCTAAAGCGGCTCCAATTACTAATACCTCTCAATTTGAAAAAGTCACTTCATTTTCAACTAAAAACATAAATTCCGAAGTAATACAGAATGATTTGTCCGTTTCGAAGAATGATTCATCTCCAATGAAATCAATTAATAAACCGGTGGTAAAAAGAGAGTTAAAAGTTAGAGAAGAGGTAGAAGATACGACGAAAGTTGAAGAATTAGCGAATGAACGTCTTGAAATGTGGAATAGTATGACGAAGTATGAAAATTATACTAGTGAAGCCTTGCTCTTGGAAAAAGAAAAGTCAGTTATCTTATTTAAAAAAAAAAACATTTATTGCAGTTAAAGTTAATTTAAAATTTTTTTACTGGAATAGGTTTGCAAAAGAAAAAGAATTAAGCCAGTTGAGATTAATAGTTGAGGAAGCTGAGGGAAAGCGGAAATTAGAACTTCAAAAACAGGAAAAAGAATTGCGTAGTAAAATTTCCACTATGGAAGAACTTCAAAAGAGACAAGTAAAATTAAAAATTTATATTTTAAGCATTATTATTCCAAGTTTATTAATTGCGTTTAGGAAATGGAAAATAAAGAAGTGAAAGAAGAAAATGAATATTTGAAACAACAAATAAAAGAGTTTCATAAACAAAGCGACGAAGAATGTAAACGGTTACAGGAAGAGCTTGCAAAAAACCAAAAGAAAGACACCGAAAGAAAATTATTAGAGAAAGAAATCCAAAAGTAATAATTTTATTAATTTAGAATGATTTTTTTAAGTAACTTTTTTTAAAAAAAAAAAAAAAAAAAAGGATGAGGATAGATAGAATAAAAAAGGAAGCCGCGGCTAAAGAGAACGCAATCAAAAAAGAAAAACAAGAAAACGCCGTTAAAAGCGAAAAGCAAGATAACGTTGAAAATCGAGTGCCTTTAAAGCCGTTAAATAATTTAGGACCCCAAATCAATGGCAATAAAAGTAAGGTCGATTTTACTTTAGTTGTATGTCAATTGAATATATTCGTTTTCTTTCTTAGATACCAGTTTTGTTAAAATAAAAGATGCGGATTCCGTCGGGAATTTAAATAAATCTAATAAACTTTCCAGAGCACACTCTTTCCACAATATTTCTCAAATATCCGACAACGACGATATCTCATCCTACAGGGAAACTAGTAATCACGCATTAGATGTTTCAACGCAACGAGTAATGCCGAGCATTGATCGTAAGAGCAAACCATCGCCAACTGAACTTTCAGGAACTTTAAACAGAAATTTTATGCCGGTTTTTGGAGGAATGGTAAATGCTTTATCAACTTTGTTTCTTTTAATTGTTTTCTTTTAACTTTGAAATTTTAGGGTCAAGCGTTAACGGGTCTCAGAAATTTGGGAAACACTTGCTACATGAATTCCGTTATTCAATGTTTAGCAAATACAGCGCCTTTAGTTAAATATTTTAGAAACGGAGATTATCGAAATCATATTAACAGGTAACATTTTTACGATTTTTGAGGTTAAAAATATAATTTTTTTCAAAAAAAAAATTATATTTTTAGATCAAGGAAACTAAAAGGTATCCTTGTTGATGAATTCGCCGCTATTATACAGGCATTATATTTAGGACAATATCGGTCTATTTCCCCTAAAGATTTCCGGGTACTAAAATTTAAATTAAAAAATAAACCTACTTTGTTTGTGAAACTTGTATTATTGTAGAATGTAATCAGCCAATATGATAGAACGTTTGAAAGTTGTGACCAACAGGATCCCCAAGAGTTTTTAAACTGTGTTATGGATAACTTACATGAAGATTTGCAAATAAAACCCACCAAGGTAATATAATAATTATGTGAACCACAATGAATTCTTACTAATTAAAATATCAAATGCAGACCATAGATTCAGCGCAATTTCTAAAATCACTAGAAGATAGCACCTTGCCGGATGAAGAAATCGCTATTCGATCGTGGGATATGTATAAAATGCTTCACAATTCTGTAATAACGGATATGTTTCAGGGACAGTATCGATCTACTTTAAAGTGCCTACATTGTAGTAAAAAAGCTGTAAAATTTGATACATTTATGTTTCTATCTCTTCCAATTCCTTCTAATGTGAATCGAAGCACCCTAAAAGTTAGTATTGGTTTATTTAAAGATTTCGTGCAATAGAAATACAGTAATTTGATTTTTTTTTTATCATTTTAGGATTGTTTGCAATTATTTCTTAAAGAAGAAAAATTAACGGGGGCATCGAGGTGGAAGTGTCCGCGTTGCAAAGAATTACGAGACGCGGTGAAAAAAATTGATATTTGGAAATTACCACCGGTTCTTTTGATTCATTTTAAACGGTACTTTGAAATGGTTAATAATATTTTTGAAATACTATTATTAAAAGCGTTCACTTATAGATTTTATTACGAGGGAATGTGGAAAGGAAAAATGCAAACGTACGTAGATTTTCCTGTTGTTGATAATTTAGACTTGCATTCATTCGTTAAAGGAACGGAATCTAAAAACATGTTTAAATTATACGGAGTAACTGTAAGTTTTCTGCCTTTTTTGTTTTACTATTTTTTTTAAAAAAAATTAATTTTAATTGCAGAATCATTCAGGGACTTTAGATGGAGGTCATTGTAAGTTAAGAATTTACAATTTCTATTGCTTTGTCAAATTTTCAATATACCGGTAAATGAATTTCTAGGTATTGCTTATTGCAAAAACGCTCAAAATAACCGGTGGCATAAATTCGATGATCAAGACGTTAAAGAAATGCCAGAATCAGATGTCAAGGTAATTTTAATGCCATTTTATTTCCTAGAATTTGTTAAGATTTGTTTTATATATTTTTTTTTTTTTTTTTTCAGTCACCTGGAGCATATATTTTATACTATCTTACGCAAAGTAACTATTTAAGCAATTCCAGATTATACTGATAACTTTGCGTTTCATTATCTCATAACCGATCAAGAGTTAGTATCTGATATGAAATCCTAAATATGACTTCGCGGTTGGATACCAAATATATCCAAACACTGAACGTTTTGCCTTTTTACACTCAAGATAAAAAAATCTATATAAATTATATTGTAATAATTGTAAATAATTTCAACAGAAAATAATTAAATTAAAACTGTTAAAAACAGCCTTATTTCAATTTTTTTTACATACAGTAAGATCGGATACTCTAAACCCCGGGCTCTAAACACTTAACTCTCCCAATGTGAATGCATTAGCGCGTTCATGTTAGAATTAATTACAAACAAATTTATCGGAAGTTTCAATGTTCAGAAAAACATTCTTAAATAAGAATTCTTCGTCGTTTATATATTTCAATTGTCTCAAAAGAAAATGTAAATTAATATTGCACGAATTGTTCTTAGGTTGCAATTTATTTAATACTCTTATTATTTATTTAAGTTGGTAAAACGAATTGCCGTTATAAAGTTTTTAGAATCAACAAATCTTCCGTTAAATGCATCTGCAATAATTCTAGCGTGTACGCGTCTTATAATGTTATAAAAGTGAAAAATCTCATCTATTCATTCCTTTTACAGAGAAAATAAAGGTCGCGATTATGCTAGGGTTTCAACCAAAACAAAATAATTCTATGAGATGGGAACCTGATATGTTTTTGCTCGGGTGAATTTAATCTCACTAGGAAGCGAAATAAGAATGGTAAATTAATCCTATGGCGCTGGTGGCGAACCACACGGTACATAACCACCACGTTAAAAAATTTAAAACTCCGCGATAAAATATCGGAGTTAAAACGTTTCGCATATTTGCGAAGACTAGACTAAAATGCTGACTCGCTGCTAAGATGGAAGCTGTTTCGTTCGGAGCACTAATTGGTAGTGATGGAGACGATGAAAGGGAGGGATCGGCGCATGTTTCGCTAAAGTGGCTGATCCATGAATAAGAACCTTTCATAATTTCGTAATTTGATTATAGATAAATTAGTAGAAAAAAAAATCAATAAACATTTTCTCACCTAATGTTTTAAGTAGGAAAGTAAAAAAGAAGCAAATAATCAGAGGTGCCATATATTGAAGAGCGACTACGCACAGGTAATAAAACACCCGTGATACCTTTGAAAAAATATTTTAAATACGCGGCGCATTTTTGTTTTTAAAATAAGGGTAGTTGGGCTCTCAAAAAAAATTAAGGCCCCATTCTATTACAGTAGCTACAGTGCCTTAAAACTATCAAATTTTGAGTTATCTAGTTACTGTATTGAGTATTTTTATACCTTAATTTTTTTAAGAGTCAAACGCCCCTTCTTTAAAAAACGAGCCTCGTAAGTTATAAAATTATTATTTAAAAAAATCCTACCTTCTTTTGAAGCTCCAAGCTGTTAATTAACCCCACTTCTTTTTTCATTTCGTCTATCCTACTGTGAGCCATATTTAAATAGGATTGAAGATAACTCGGCATCAATATCACCCTTAAAACTATTATTGCTATAATTGCAAATAGCCGCGAAGTTTCGAAAGCGTCTGGAGTTAATCTGCAAACAAATAATATTATAGTTAATTATTCGTATAATTTTGTCAAGAAAAAACTAAAAAGAATATCTCTCACAAGGCATTTTTCATTCCTGACCATGTGCGAACTGTAAAATAATCTCTAGCAATTGGCTTTATCCATAATAGAGTAATGAAAAACGGTGCAACAAAACTTAAATTAAATAGTACTCTAAAAACATAAATAAATAATGTTAAATTAAGTAAAATATTTATTTATAACTTAAAAGTTACTTCCACGCCGGACTTTCTGCGGAATATTTGAGAGAGTCGTGATGCATTTTAGCAAATCTTAAACCGGGAAATGTAAAAAAGGCACCGACGATTCCACACCACAACGCTAACGTGAGCTTGAATCCAAATACTGAAGCGGGGTTTCTATTTAACAAATGAACGACAAGATTAAAATTTAACTTTTAAATCTCAATATAATATCAAACTATACTCATTGTACTGAAATGCTTACCTGGATTCCATTCCTTGATTCATTTGAAATTCGGAAACACTGGCATTAAAACTTTTATAAGCTATTAAAATACAGTAGTTTAATAATTTATTTCAAGTGCTGTTTTTAAAGAAATTACCTTTATCTAAGCCAAATTCGAGCATTTCTTCATCTATAATAAGTACAACCATAGCTATAACGAAAAATAGAAATCCACAAGTGAGAGACATCGATCTTTCTCCAGAAGATTCTTCTCCTTTAAAATATAGAGCGGTCATTGAAAATAAAATTTTCCTATTTTTTTTTTTTTAAATTAAAGAAAAAGCAACGGATAATAAAATTATAAACTTAATTAACATGTATAAGACTTTTATAAAAAGGATACAAAGCCATTCCAATTACTAATAAACACCACATTATACTAAGATTAACTTCATCCTGTTTTGTGGGGATTAAATACAAATAAATCTAAAAACAAATATCACAAATTTAAAAACGTTTACAATGATAAAATTTAAATTAAATAATACCTCTGTTAGTAAGTACACTACTATAGCACAAGCTGAAAAATCAACTAGCCATTGATATTCAGCATAAAAGTGCAATTGCACAACGTCTGTAGGTTCCACTTTCGCCGCTTCTAATTGAATGCATAAACCCTTGGGGACTTTGAAAGATTCGTCAAATTTATTTGTTGCGCCATTAAATTTTCTAATTGAAATATATGTAAATACTCAAGCTTCAAATTCGGTTAAAAATATATTTTTAAACCTGTTATTTTTATTTTTCCCTTTAGGAAAACTAGGTGGGGGTGCACCTGCTAAATGCCTTAGCTCTTCCGTTGAAGGATGCAAGTATCGAACGAGCCTACAAAGCACACATAAATTAAATCATTATACGGTGCAAATACAGAGAAGGGAAAATGTGCGGGGTACACAAATAATTTACATACTTGGAACATAATAGCCAACGAGCTAGTGAAAAATGTGATGAAAGTTTCTGAAGAAAACTGGCCATAACCATAGTTATAACCAATTGAACACCAAATAAGGCCTGCAATTAAACGCAAACTTTGTATTTTGCTTTAAAATGCGTTATAATCAAGTATTATAGTTACCATTTTCTTTTAGAATTGTTAACCTAAATTAAATTTATTGGGATCATCACACAACCATGTTGCGACCGCCTGGATCTTGAAGCACTAGCAGCCGCTAGCAGACAACCGCGAGTACCTGGCGACAAGCAAGCGCAGTAGAGTTCACCGACAAATGACCCCCTATTTAACCTTGCTAAAATTTAACTAAATTAATATGGTCTTATGTAGTGTCCCCATTGTCGTTTTAATTTTTAATCTAAGATTTTGATTTTTTTTCCTGATCAGCAGAACAGTATAAATTTTGCGAAAAAATTAGTATGATTTAAAAAAAAAAAATAAACAAATCATTAAGAATGTATAATTTTAATTTTTAAGTTACTTTGAAACCAAAAATAATTTCACAGATTTTAAAGTTTCTCATCGACTGCTTAATTTTTTTTAACTACAAATTTTCTTAATAAACTAGTTATTCATTCTCAAATTTACCTTTTACACCTAATAAGCCTTTAATATCTTCAGCATCTAGTGTTTCGTATTGAATTAACGCTTCGGCTAAAAGTCGATGTTCTTTTGAATGATTCTTTAGAATTGACTTTGCTCTTTCATATGACTCCTGTCGTAATAAAATTAAAAAAAAAATTTTTTGAATATACAATTTTTTTTGAAAAAAAAAATTATTTTACCGATAATATTCTTTTAATTTCAGAATCAATTGTTTCTGACGTTGAATGGCCTACTTCATTTACGACAATCAACGGATTAGAATCAGCTTCAAAGGTTCGAACTCCAACCTTAACGTTAAATTCATTTTTTAAATATTGAATTGATTTACTTTATTATTAAATTAAACCAAAAGTTTACTTTTTCCGACATCCCCCATTCCTTTACCATCATAGTCGCCAAAGAGGTCGCTTTTTTTAAGTCGTCAGAAGCCCCTATAATTGCATTTTGAAATAGAGTTTAGTTTAGAACTTTTCTTTTTAAAGAAGAAAAAAAGTTATTTTACCAGAAGTGATTTTATCGATTCCCAAAATCAATTCTTCAGCAGCTCTACCTCCCATCAGCGTATCCATCAAAGCTAACATTTGAGCTTTTGTATAATGATATCTTTCTTTATCTGGTATATATGCGGTCTGTTTATAAATAAATAGTAAGTTCTTATTCTCTTAATAAAGTAGCGACAAATTTATACGTGTCCTAATGATGGTCCACGAGGAATAATAGTAACTTTATGTAAAGGATGAGCGTCTCTCGTAAAAAATGATACAATTGCGTGACCACTTTCATGATAAGCTGTAATTTTGTTAGCTTCTTCGTCAGGTATTCTTGATTTTCTTTCAGGCCCTTAAAAAACACTTATTAAATTTTAACAAAATGCATGAGTTATAAAATTACCCATCAAAATTTTATCACGAGCGTTCTCCAAATATTTCATTGAGACAGCTGTAGCCTGATCAACAGCTGCCCTGATGGCTGCTTGATTTACTAAATTCTCTATGTCTGCTCCTGTAAAACCAGTTGTACCTCTCGCTAACACATCCACGTTAACATCTAAACAATAAATTAAATTAAAAATTACTCTTCCAATAAAATTTCAGACTTTATAAACCTTGCGATAATTTAATTTTGCTTAAGTACAATTCTAATATTTCCGTTCGGCCTTTTAAGTCTGGTATTGGAACTTGAACTTCCACGTCGAATCGACCGGGTCGAAGAAGCGCTCTACAGAAAATCAATTTGTAATTTTTAACTTCAAAACGAAATTAATTTTTTTTTTACTTGTCTAAATCTTCGCGTCTATTAGTTGCACCCAAAACTATCACTCCTTCATTTTGTCGAAACCTATTTTCGAACAGCAAAAATTATTTTCTAAAACTAAGTTTTTTAAAATAATTAACGACTAACCCATCCATTTCTGCTAAAAGTTGATTAATTGTTTGATTGGCATAGGGATGCAAAACCGAGTTGGTTCGTTTAGCACCCACGGAATCTATTTCATCGATAAAGACGACGCACGGTGCTTTAGCTTTAGCGGTACCTATTTAAAATGAAAACAATTTATTATTTCTTTCATTAAAGTCATTAAAAAAAAAAAAAAAAGACTTACTAAACAAATCTCTAACACGTCTAGCTCCTTGTCCAACGAGAACTTCATCGAATTCGGGTCCAGCGGCATGGAAAAATGGCACATCAGCTTCACCTGCTACCGCTCTAGCTAAAAGAGTTTTTCCAGTACCTGGTGGTCCGACCAAAAGAACTCCTGCAAACGCAATATAAGAAGATACTTAGTAATGTATAAAACTAATATTACGGTAATGTTACATGTGAATTGGTAGTGTTCGCCAATTTCTAATTTTATCGTAAACCTAAATAATTAATGCTTATTACCTTTTGGAAGTTTACCACCTAAAACTGAAAATTTCTCAGGATTTCTGAGAAATTCAACTATTTCTTGTAATTCTTGTTTGGCTTCTTCCACCTAAAATAAATTATTATTAATTTAATAAAAGTAAACTACAGTATTTAAGGAAAATGTGTTATAATTACTCCTTTGACGTCCGCAAATGTGACATTGATGTCTTCGGGATGAACAGAGTTATTTTGGCCAATTTGAAGCCTAAAATTGCCTCCTAAATAAATTGTCCAATAAATAAACAAGCTTAGTTTTTAATAAAAAAAAAATCTTTTAACATTTACCCATAAATGTAAATAAAATAGCAAGTACAAGAACGATTGATATAATATCTCTAAATAAACTAAAAAATCGAAGTTTATTCCCAGGTTTATTACGACCATCAGAAGCAAGATAACCTTCAGCGAAAGCTACCTAATAAATTCAAAAATTAACAAGTATAATTTCCAATTAGCATCAGCCACGCTGCTTTTACTTTGACTTTTTGTTGATCTTCCTGCGATAGATTGCGATCCCCCAGTAATCCTTTTAATTTTTCATTTTGTACGCTTTCTCCGAGCAGTTTACTTTTGCTCTTCGCACTGCGCCATGGGCTTAAATTTAAGAGCTTCTCGACCAAGCTACCTTCGATACCGGGCTTCAATGTTTGAACATTAATCCCTTCGATACTTTTCGATCTCATCGTTTTAAAGCCTCGCCAATGTAAATTATCTGTAAAAAAAAAATATTCCTTAAATTTTATCATTTGCGTTTAAACTTTATTAAATTCCTATTATAACAACCTCGTAAGCGTAACTTCGATCGCTTAGATATTTCGATAAAATAATGTATTGGGTTAGAAATAGCCCCAGTTTCGGGAAATCCATGTTTATTTTCAAAATAACTTTGAGCAGATACGTGTGATTGCCTCCAATGAGATGGCAATTTATCGGGTCTCTTTGCGCCAATTGAATATAACGCAAACTGTCGCCATTCTTTTTCAGATATCTCCGATAATAAATCTAAGTGATTCCCAGTTCCCTATTTCAATAAACAAAAAAAGAAATCGCAATTTTAAACAACCCGTCCGCCATAGGGTTACATTTTACCATAATCATAATACGTACGTCTTTATTAACTTGAACTTCTGTTTGCACTTCACTGCTAGAAGACCGAGCATCAGATGCTTTGCTATTAGTACTTCTAATTGAAAATCGAAATCCACTTAATGAAGACGCAAAATGGCTTATTGGAAGGCAAACCTGAGAAATAAAATACTTTTATGAGTGATAAATGAGTAGAATCAATATGTTTTAATGAAACGAATGGCATACAATGTCATGTGCAATGCCGCTTACCTGATTCTGAACACTATTAATGGCAAACATTTTAAAAATAACTCAAAATTCCTATAACTGGCCAAATTATATCTTAGCAAGTGCCAATTAATAAAATACCGTAACTATTGCATCATTGTCACATTTAAAGCTAAATTATTTTGTACAGTTATAAAAACAAACGTTTCACGCGGTGTCCCTCTCTTCTTTTCATCCGATTAAATCGATTCGATTACGATATCGGATATAGAGGGCAATACACAAAGTACCAATCGAAGGGGTTGGTAAAAAAGTACCGTAATTTAAAAAAAAATTAAAGTATAATTGTACCACCGTACCGGTAAATGCGAACTGTAGATTAGCATAGATGCTATAGATGTAGGAAATTATCATAATAATAATAAATTTCTAAACGGGAACGCACTAGGCACCAAAGCTTTTTTTTTTTGGAAAAAGTGACAAAGTTGAAAGTTGTTCGAAATTTCGCGGGGAGGTAGGATAAGTCTACAAAAATGAAAGTCGGGTTCATCTACAAAAGACGATTTGTTTACTTATTACTAAATCGAGATTCGATGATAGTTTAAGCCGGTTTAGCGAAATATACAGCCCAATAAGAATTTCCGAGGAATTCACGTACTACTGATCACTTAAATTAACTCCTCCGAACAGGATCCGGCGAGGCTGACCAGTGAACCTGCCAAGATAAAAATTAAAAGTTTTCCAAATCATTTAATTGGTTAAAAAAATAACCTAAATTTGTCAATTTTTCTGAAAACATTTCTCACCTACAGTCCTTCCAAGCTTTACATTTAATTTTGGTTCTCTGGCTTAGGTCATCATCTTTTCATTGGTCCTCTATGGTGGTCCAGGAGGCTCAACAAAAAACAAATATTTTTTTATGAAAATTTTTTTTTTTTTTTGAAAAAAGATTTTTTTTTTTAAAAAAACTTTTTTTTTAAATTCTTTTTTATTTTTTGAAAATTTTTTTGAAAATTTTTTTGAAAATTTTTTTTGAAAATTTTTTTGAAAATTTTTTTGAATTTTTTTTTGAATTTTTTTTTGAATTTTTTTTTGAATTTTTTTTTGAATTTTTTTTTGAATTTTTTTTTTTATAAAATAGGAAAATGAAAGAAAGAAACCGGGAATCATGTTGCAAATGTCGTTGATCGCATTATAGCCAATATAAAAAAAAAAAACTTGTAGGCCTAAACAAAATCGGCACCTCTGACTCGAATGTCATAGACCGGGGTGGTCCAACACGCGGCCCGCGGGCCGCATGCGGCCCGGGAAGCCTTTCTGGCGGCCCGCACCATTTCGAAAA
>JAQGAZ010002937.1:0-14237 GCA_034692225.1 Polydesmus complanatus
TTTCGACATTCAACAAATGTTCAGGAACCAATAATTGTGTGGGAAAGTCGAGACCCGCCTGGACTGTACGGTATAATGAAATAAAAATAATTCAGATCTAATGTATAGCGGGTTGAAATAAAAAATTAATATCGAATTACCAAAATTTATCTTATTAATTTTAATTACTGTACTGCAGCAGCTTACTACACTTTCACCACACCACTGTTTATCCCATGAAAATAATTACGTATTCCGGTCACTCATTCAAAATAAATTATTTATGTCAAAACAAATACTGTACGCGCTACATGTAAACATCTAAAAACACAATAATTATTTTTTTCTTAAATTAGTTTCCAATATAATACTGTATATTAATTACGATACAATGTTTTCTTCTTCGCCGATATTTTAAGAAGCGCGCAAACCGAGTTTCAGCAAAAATATGTGAAACTTTTAATGAACGATCCTTGTCATTATAAATAATTATTACAGTACTGCACTGGTAATTTTAAAAGAAAGAGAAAGCAAATCGACTGCGCCGATGTTTCACATTTCTAGTATGGGGGCGGATAATGATAATGTACGATTTCCTCATTAAAAACCACTAAAAATGCATTCATTATCGCGGTATTAAATACACTCCGAAGAATAAATTCGCAATAAATAGTTGGAAATCGCAAAAAAGGAAAGTGCATGAACTGCAAAACGTGCACGTCTAAAACATTAATAAATCAATTTAGAATGAAATATGAAAACTTTATCTTCGAACATTCCCTTCATTCGTAATATGATTTAAAGTCGATGACATGCGTGGAATAATAATAATAAAAAAAAAAGCAAGACATAACATTTTATAGACGAAGTGCGGTTAAAGCTTTACCGGTGCACATTTTGTTGTTAGTAACTAAAATCTACAAAGATTGCGGTTATATTCAAATGCATAAAAAGTAAAAAAATATATATTATAATATTGGAATATGAGTGGCAGCAGTAAATTCGAAAAAGGCATCTCGACATTCTAAAGACAGAATGGCTTCTCCCCCCCTTTTTGCTTACCTCGCAGCTTACGTCTCGTCAGCCTGATCTTCAATCCTCCTTTTGAAACCATCAATCAAATACTTTTCTATACACAATTTATTTATACATCATTCGCACATTTAGAACGAAAGAACAAAATTGAAAATATGCTAATTCATTGGGCAACATAATAAACACATAGCGACTACGAGCACGCGCGCAAAGAAACCACCGAGAGGATGAAAGCAGCGCAGGAACATCCAAGACATTTCCGGTTAAAACCGGAAGTGATACAACTGCATCATCAATCGCATGCCGCTACTTTATTAGGCTTTAAGAAAATCTTTGTTTATGCCAGAATTATTAAACAACGACAGAATTTTACTCCTACTTGTTTTAAAATTAAATTTTAATAATCTCATTTTACATTTATACGTTTCAATTATTAACGACTTTTGAAATAATTTTAAGTTATCACGTAGAAATGCAATAATAATAATTATTATTAAACTTTCAGTTACTAACTCATGCATGTTTTAAAATTTTTTCTTAAATGTTAAAATAAAAAAAAATTCGAGGGCTTAAAAACTACATGGTTCTGAGTGTCGACAATTTATTGCGAAAAAAAAAAAGTACACGTACTTTTTGAGATTGTTTTCAGTTATTCGCTTAACATTTCATTCAAAATGCGCAGCCAATTTTATGTAAAGAAAACTTGCGCATTTTGCATAGAACATCTTTACATATAATTAGTCATGATGATAGTAAACCAAACAGTCTATATACTTTTTATAAATACGATACTTCTTTTAAGAGGTAACAAATTCTTCGCCCAAAGTTGCCAACAGTCTTCATTAAAATAACAATACTTAAATGTTCTTAGTTTTTATAGACAAAAATAATTCATTAGAAAATTCGATTTCAATTTAAAAACTTCGCAACATATTGTCAATTAAATTATTCAAAGAATCATTATTACCTTTAATAAAATCAGAAACGCTGCTCGGATTCTAGAACTGTTTCGTAAAAACAAACCATTAAAATTTTTAAAAACTTGCTAGATCTTATTGAACTCTTTACCTTTTTTATTAAAAAAAACTCCCAGGAATTCAGTATTTGCTTAACACGTTGTGTAAAGTTTGCTGTTGTTCAGGCGTTAACTGCACCAGGCATGCTTGAAAGACGTCAGGGTTGCTCTATTTTAATAATTTGTCAAAAGACATACAGTTGTTAATGCTCATTTCCCCTTTTACGGCACACAAAGACTAACCTGGAGTTGTCGTACTATTCCCACCATTCTTTGTAAAACGACAATATCATGATCAATAGCCTCCTTCACAAACGCTTCAGTAATTATCAATAATATTCGAGGCAAATTTGAATTATTGTTTCCCAAAATTTGTGGATTGTTACTAAAGTTTACAAAAGTATATTCAATTATTAATCAATAAATTTAAAGCAATATGATATTGTGCAATACCTTTCAATTAAATCACAAAGATAATTGTATACATGAGGAGCTTCATCTTCATCTTGCCAAACAGGAAGCCATGATAGCCAGTGAGACAAAACTTCATCACAATTTATATTTCTTGAGTTGTATTTTAAGATCTTCGTAACAGCAGCAATGGCATTTTCTGTAGAATTTAAATTTTCAAGAGCTCTAGATTCGGGGGCATTAATGATTTCCACTAAACGAGGAATAGCCTCTACAATAAGAACAAAACAAAAAAATTTATTAAATGATCGTTTTAATTTAAAGCATATACAAAACCCGTCTCACTTCCTTAAATTAGGGGGAAAAAACTGCAATTTACCTGAGCATATTCCAGCAAACATTTCTCCGCCAAATTGACCTAAAACTCCCCAACCATAGGCAGCCGCTTGCCTCACTTCAGGACTTTCACTCAATAAGCTACTCATCATATGCGGAAGAAAATATTCTTGATATTTAATACATTCAGGACCACCATGTTCTATTACATCGTCAAATACACATAAAGCCCATTGATGGTCTGGCCACGGTCGAGCAGGACTCTAAAAAATCGATCGCAATTAATTTACAATTTTAAAAACCTTAAAAATACAATGCTGGTTACCAATAATTTAATAAACGATGGTAAAAGTTTATCAAAATAAGGAAAAAAACTTTGTTTATACGCAGAGAAAATAGAATGGACTACATCGGAAACTTTGCTAAGAATAAAAACATCATCGTCATCTTCATCAAGTAGCGTTTCTTCGACAACATCGTCATAATCTTCGTCCTTTCTTTTTTCTACGTTAAATAATAATTTAATATAAATGACGGATACAATTCAAACAATGGAAATAACATTTCACTAAAAGTTTCAAACCTTGTCTTTCATCAGATTTAGAAAAGTGATCATTTAAAAGTCTTTCTAATATTTGAATTAAATTATTCATGTGCTGTTCTAGAAGGCAACCTTTTCCTAAAACTTCTACACACTAAAAATAGTTTAAAAATTAGGAACAAGCTACAATAATGAAAAAGTGTTAAAAAAAAACTTACTTTTGCCATTGAATTTAAATGTTCCGACAAAACGTCACTTTCCGGCTCAGAATCAATGGCTTTAATTAATTCCGGACAAATGTAATTCCACATATCCGTTACGTAACTTGGACCTTTAATTTGAGCGCATTCTAAAAGAAATGGTAAAGATTCGGCGGCGGCACTTCGAACACGTAGAATAATGTCATTAAGTAAAACAGCAATAAATTTAAAACATTATATTGAAACACTAAAAAGGATATCATCGTGAAAATAAAATTTCAACATTGGAACCATTAATTTCACTACTTCTTCCGTATATTCGGCAAAACCGTCTTTTAATTCTCTTGCGTAACATACTAACATTTGGCAAGCCGTAGCTTTATCTTCCAACCCAGCAGTGCGAATACCAAAGTTTTGCTAAAAAAAAATAATTTACTTTCTAGTTTATTAAAAAAAATGACTCTCTTACTTGCTCTCCTAAACTAACAAATTGCCAGTCATCGTCCCCTTCCACAGCTTGCATATCGTCAACATCTAAAATTGCAACTTCTGGTTTAAGAGAAGCAGTTTTCATTACCGGCTCCATTACTAGGGGCAAGTACTGTTCAAACTGTTTTCCCAAAACTTTGCATATTCTAGCCCAAGCAGATATCATATATGAAACCTAATTGCATTTTTCGTTTATCAATTGTATCCATATTTGTTTTCACATTTTTTAAAACTAACTTGAGGATCGTCATCAGCTATTCCGCCATTTTCAGCACTCTGTGCTTTTAATAAAAGTTCCATTATGTCACTAGCGTCAGGCATAAACTAAAAACAATATTTAGCATAAATTAATTTGAATAACAAAAAATATTTAAAACCGCACTTTTTCAGGACCAACTGCTAGCCCAATTAAGCTAACACACTCGATCGTTTTGCCTCGAAGCAATCTCAATTCAGGAGAATTGGCGTTTTGTATAATGTATTTTAAGCAAGGAATAAACCTGTGATTAATAAAAAAATATTAAAACCACCAAACAAAAAACGTTTTACTTTGTACTCGTATAATACATGCCTATCATAATATCCAATAAATTTTTCTTCAGACGTATCAGCCACTGATGCAATAGTAGTAACAATTTGTTCTAAAACTAATTTAGTTCCTTTTGTAACAAGCTAAAGAAAATGATTGTTAGATCATTATTGTAAAATATGTATCAAAATATGATCATTACTTCATCTAATTTTGCTCTAAGAATTATTTCCAATTTACAAATAATATTATCCAAATATGTGGAAATAATGCCCTTAGGACAATCTTCACAAAAATTGACAAGTGCAGCTCCTGCATGAGCTTGAACTCTCGCATGATTATTATCATCCATAACAAGCAGTAGACCAGGAACAATCTAAAAATAAACAAAACACTACACTAAATAAAACAATTTTTATAATACGGTGTGTGGAATACCTTTGCGTGGAATTTCTTTTGAAATAAGGGTGCAAAATCGGAAGACATTTGTCCAATAGCGTTGCAAGCCGCATATCGAACGCGTGGATGCTAGAAAAATAAAAAAAAAAATACTAAATAAAACTAGCCCATAAAAATCGTTTAAGATATATTATTCGTTTAGGATGTAATAAATATCGCTAAAGTACAAAACTAATATTTTTTTTTCCAAATTCCGCAGTTGAAATAGAAAAAAAGTTAAAATAAGCAACTTTTTTCTAGCACAAAACCATGCATTGCACGGTATACATAATAGAAACAAATACTAATAATACCAAAAAAATCATCTAACAAATAAAACTGAACAATTGAATCCCACAAATAATTAATGCGTCTTACACTATCTTGGAGAAAAGCCAGTACACCATCCATAATTTGCGGAAGAAGAGGTTCCATCTGTTTATGGCATCCTTCACCAATTGCTGATATTGCCATAAGTGCAGCATGGCGACGTTGCCATTCAGCTAAAACAAAATAAAATTTTCCCATCCGATATAATCGTAAGCATAAATTGCAAATACAAACTTGCAGAAAGCATGGGTGACACTTGGCTAATAATATGATGCAATACAGTTTTTCCTCCTAAACCACAAGCTAGTCGATCAAGAGCAGACTCCCCAACAACAACATTGCTAAAAAGGAGCAATTATTATTGTCTTTAAGTTAACCCAAATCTTCCGTAAATCCGTGCTTACCTATCACTATCATCTTCAGTAATCTCGTCAGATTCTGCCCATCCATCTTCCTCATCAATGTCGACCATCATGGTGATAACATGCGTTACTATTAATAAAAAAAATACAATTATATAAAATTTCTTTGTAAATTCTAATGTAAAATTTAACTCACTTATTGGAGGAATATATTTTGCTCCAACTTTCCTTATCATTGCTGGAGCCGTTTCAGACAAGGTAACAATAATTTCGAGAGCTAAATGCTTCCAAACAGTCGGAATATTATTGTCATCCAAAACCTAGCAAATAAATTATTAAGTTACTTTGTTAACTTCAACTGCGTTAAACAAAACCTTCAAAACTAATTTAATAATTGTAGCAGTATGGTGACGCAGGTAATTTGGTACAGATTCTGCCAAATCAATTAAACATTTTAGTAAAGCATCGTCTTCAAGTTTGCATAGACTTTCTGTTACTCCCTAATCAAAAAATATTAAATGATATAATTCATTTATGTACATGTACTACATAATAAAATATTAAATAAAATGCTTACTTGAAGAAGAGCTGGCAAAAGATCTGCCAGATGTTTTTGAATTGCCGTTTCTTTCTCGTGAGCTAGTAAAAACGATGTCATAGCTTTCATAGCGGCTACTCTCACCTTCAATAAGAATAAACCCAAAAATTTATATATTTAAAATAAAATTAACACAAGTCATGTACCCGGTGCCTACCTTAGAATCATTCGTTTCCTGAAGACTTTGGTGTAACATTTGTTTAATAACATCAAGATAAATCGCTTGCTGATTTCCAAAAATTCCTGGTACAGAACTATAACATAATTTATATTATAGTTAAGTAAATTAAAATAACAAAACAAAAAAAAAAAAAGAATTTTACCCAAACATTTGCAAACTGCTTTCTTGTAAATCAGGAACTGAAGAATTGGCACAATCAAAAAGAAATTTAAGAAATTCTGGCCATAAATTGTTTCCATCATCGTCTAAAATCAATTTCCCTTAATAACAAGAAAAGCAACTTGTTTTAAAAATATTGAAGTTACCAATTAAATTCCTCGCAACTTCAGCTGTGGCGTCACATATTTTTTTTCGAAGACCTGAGTTTGATTCTTGTTGAATAGATAAAAGCAATTGTTCCTGCAATTGAGCTTTTTCTTCAATTGTTAGCTTCGGATAAAATTCGTCGAATTCATTAGAAAATAGTCTACGAAGAAGGACAGCCGACATTTGACGAACCTTAAAATGTAATCGCAATAATGTAATTTTTTTATCGCAAATTATAAAGAAAACAATGTATTACATCTTCACTAGCGGTCGTGTTGCGGATGGAACTCACTAAATAGGGCACTTTGGTTGCAATTGGAATATCATCATACGTAGTCTACAATAAAAAACCAAATAAAATAACACGGTTTAAGCATAAAATAAATTTACAATGAACAGCCATTTCGTAACCGAACGCACGTGGTAACAATACATATTGAATAAAAATAATAAATACAACGCAATACAATAATTTAATTATATACCCATATTAACAAACCTGATAACAAATTATGTTACCAAGTTATAATCATAAAAAATGCTTAAAAATCGCAAACAATATAAAAAAACAATATTGTCATGTGCCTAAAAACCCGGTGTGCTCCACCATCAATATTGTAAACATGCGCTTTAAGCAACTTAAAATTTTTTTTTAATTTCGTTAAAAAAACCTTTAAATGTATTAATAAATGTGATTAAATACCTCTCCTTGCGTGCGTATTTCATTTTCAGAACTTAATAAACTTGCAATTAACTGCTCAAATTTATGCTGATCAGCCGCCATCTTCATTGTAAATATACCGGAACCAGAAAACCTACTGCTTGAAAGAAAACAAAACGGAAAAGGAATCATGCGACATTAGTATCATGATTACGTCATCAGATCAAAGGGCAATCTGAAATGGGACTTTACCCCGTAAATTATGGAGAAAAACAAATTTAATATTAAAATATACTGTAAATTCCCATGTTAAATAAATTTAAAAAAAAAATAATAATTATTATTAAAGTGCATGAGTTCTTATTTTTAACACGCAGTATTAAAAACAAAATTGTACTTGGTACTGTTCGGTGGTTAAACTTGTTAAAAGGACCTATTTTGAAAACTCTTTTTTGGAAGCAGAATAAATGATTAATTTAAACCAAGGATGAATTAACAATACAGTATTATTACAATGAAGGCAGCTAAACTAGCTAAATCCTGCTCAACTAAATTTAAGTTAATTTGATCATAGTTACTATCATTTAACCTAGTTTAAATCATCCCTGGACACCATCAAAATAATAAACCGATCTGTTAAATTGTCTCAAGAAAACATTTTTAAATTAATTTACAGTAAATTAAATTTTCATTTTCAACAAATAAATAAAAAATAGTTCTAAAATTTATTATCTTTTATTAACTTTAGAAAATTAGAAAAAAAAATTTCAATAATATTGTAGTTTTAATCTTCAAACGTAATTTGACCTGGGCCATGATTTTTCATGTATCTGCGATAACGTTTCAAACGTGGATCTTCAGCAGATCTTCGCCTGGCTTCTTCATCTTGAATCTCTTTCCATTTCTAGTTTAAACATTTAAAAAATAAAATAAAATAAATAACTTAAAAGTTACTTATTAAGTCCTTTGAAAAATAAATACCAAAAATTTTGGCTTCAACCATAATTCTTCTGTTAAAAACTCTTCTTTTTTTATTTCTTCTAATCCCTAAAAACAACACATTTTAAATTAAATTAAATAAAATACAAAAACCAAAAAATAATGAAATTTACGTCAAACTGTAATTGACTAAATCCTAAGTTTTTTCGAATAATATAGAATTTTTCTTCCTCGCCATAATCTTCTCTTTTAATGTTAAATTTCCATATCCACCGAAAATACCATTTAATATAATAAAAAGCGGTAACTGGAAGCAGTAGCAATTGAATCCAAAGTATATTTCGAACACTGGGTTTTTCACAAGCTCCCCTATTTAAATTAATTCTTTAAATAACAGTTTTAATACTTTAAAATAGTTTAATCAATTACTTAATGTCCATTTTTTCTTGAATTACTCTACGAATAATAGCTTCTTTTTCTTGTTTAATTTCATCCTGTTAGTGCATAACAATCGTTAAATGCAATAAATGAAAAAAAAAGTAGTTCAGTGTTTGGTTATACTTTAGATTTTTTGTATTTTCCCTTTAGAGATTCTGGAAACAAACATTCTTTTTCAGCTATAAATAAAGCCTATTTCATTTAAAATTAGCATATTTGGAATTGAAAAATTGATCATTAACTTCAAAATAAAATCACCTGCTTTCGATACTTTTCCGTGCTAGAAAAATAATCAATTGCCATTTTATATCTCTGCCAACCACTATAATACTGAAATATACAAAATTGAAATTATTTAAACTTATTATATTCCATTATTTTCAACAAAATAACATACTTGAAAAGCGGATATAAGTGTAAGTGCGACGGCAATTACTATTCGGACATCAACTCTCGGTGACAATCGATGTCTATAATAATGGAAATAATGACTATACACTTCATCCGGATTGTCCAACATGTAATCATAATCTTTGCGAGAATCATCGTCTCTTAATATCTATATCACAAAATAAATTAAATATATTAACTAACTATAAAAAACAACAACAACAAAATGAACTTGCTTCGTATGCGTTGGCAACAGCTCGAAATTTTACTTCAGATTCTTTTTTCGCTTCCTTAAATATTACAATTAAACAAATATTTATTAGTAAAAATCCTGCCGTCACTTTTTTGGGAAACAATTTACAGCAGATTTGTGCATATCCGGATGGAATTTTCTAGCTAACGTTCTGTACGCTTTGGCAATATTAACCTGAAAATGAACGGTCAATATATGATAAGGTGTAAAATCTTAAAAACATTTTTACAACTTACTCTGTCCGTATCACGATCCACTCCCAGAACTAAACAAAATAACACGTAATATTATAATTAATGCTCCAATAATTTAAAATAATAATTTAATTAAAATCAAAGCATTTTAACACTTTGACATCTAGACTATGTAACATAAGATTTGAACGAGGTTATTTGAAATTCTTCTTACCATCGTAGCAATTCTCCATTCCACAGTACAAACCTTCGATGAAAGCTTGGCTAAACTTTAAACGAATGCATAATAGAAATGCAATTATGCAAATATTAAAAAGGGACGTCATTTTCATTAGGTTAGGTTTGAGTTTACGTGGCCGACTATAAATGTAATGATCTGTATACAGGTACCGTACGGTATTACATTTCCAAAACGATCAATATGGAATGTGGCGTGCAACTAATACAGTCGTTAAAAAAATCGTTAAGCTAGTTATTACCATTACAAACTTTTAATGTTAATATTTAACAGCATTTCTTATTTTAAAAAAATATATACGTTGACGACAAATCGTTGTGACCGGCATAAAAACACGTTGAGAAAGCAGCTGCCTGAATCTTCTGCGCTGCTGTATTCCTCCTCTAGGCGGCTCCAGCCTCCAGCGCATAATTTTATTGTACGGTGGCCCAGGAGCCTCAAATAAAAAAAAAACGTTTTTCAAAAAAAAAAAATTTCCCAAAAAAAAAAAATTTCCCAAAAAAATTTTCAAAAAAAAAAAAATTTTTTAACTTTTTTTTTAACCAAAATTTTTTTTTTATTATTTTTTTTAAATTTTTTTTTTGTTAAAATTTTTTTTTTTTTAAATTTTTTTTTTGTTAAAATTTTTTTTTGTTAAAATTTTTTTTTTTAAAATTTTTTACCCTAATAAAAAAATTTTTTTTTAATTTTTTTTCTTGAAAATTTTTTTTTTTTTGAATAATAAATTAACATAAATTAAAAAAAAAATTAACTTGAAAAAACAAAAAAAATTTAAAATAAAAAAAATAATTAAATAAATTTTTTTTATTGTGTTGAAAATTACTATAGTGCTGTGGTTGTAAATAATGATAACAGCAGCAACACTTTGAGTTTGATAGAATGTACACAGTAATTTTAGCAATTATTTCATAATACGAAAATGATAGAAATCATAATATTGGCCTATGTGACATCACCCACCCCCTTCCTTTAAAGATTGGCAAAACTGCTCAAATCACCGCATAAAACTGGTAGAACTAAATAGGTTTTAGAGTAAATATATGCAAGATGTATTCGGGTTTTTTTTTTTATGAGATGTACAAATTCTCGAATATTTTTCACAGCCGTAAATGGTCGAACGGCCATTGATCAAGAGGCAATTGCCTTTAAAACAATATTATTACGGTATTTATTTCTTAAAAAAAAACATTTATTTAAGCGAGAACACAGGCATAATTATCATCATTTGCGTAAAGGGTCCTTAAAGTATCCAATATGCAACTGTTTTATTACAATGTAGGCCTACTAGTAATTTTAATTTTTGCATGTTAATTGTAATACGGCCATCAACCAAAGAATGCCGTGTAGACGAGAAATTGGAGACGCTCACAGCTCGAATAAATAACTGCAAACATTAAAATTTGATAGAGTATCTATCAACAAAATCTGCCCATTTTTTTGAAAATAATTTTGCACCTCGCAAGCTTGGAGCTTATTACAGCTATTGGCTACTAATGTAAATTAATAATTAAGCAATGTGGCCAACGCAAAATTGTACCGGAAAAACAGATGCGCAGCTTGCAAACTCCATTTCAAACATAAAAAAAAACTACTCGTTTTTAATACAATATAGGCTACATAATTATAGTACTGTAATAAAAACATCTTACTACTGTATTTACAATTTCGTCAAAAACATTTTTCAGTAATATTGAGACCACCAGAATATTCGATACGCCACTTGAAGCTCCCCAATAGAAAAATTTGATGTTGTAATTATTATTAGAACTTCCTAACACCTTTTAAGCGCAAAATAGTGATTCTGCAATCGAATCGGCAATTTATTTACAAGTCTCCATACAGCGACTGAGTTCATTATTTATTTCAAAGATTTCACTCAATTTGCAGATACTGTATTTCGCTATTATAATAATTATGTAAGCTACAGCTGTATAATAATTATTTTAATTCTAATTTTAAACAATATAAGCCTAACAGTTTAAATGCACATTATATAAATTAATTTGATTTACCAGTAACATTTAATTTACTAATTTTTTTAAATAACATTAATATTAACTTTATAGGATTTTCCGAGATAATATTTATACTGAATTAAAAAAAAAAAAAATGAAACGGAAGTGATACAGCTCTCTACTCAGTTCGGTACTTTACTGTATATTGGGGCTAATACGATATTTGTTAGCTCAAAAAAAAAAAAAAAAATAGAATTAAAATCAGAATTAAAAAATATACCGGTACATAACAAAGAATTAAATTTAGGTTCTCTAAAGTGCTAAATATTAAATAATTCTTCATTTATCGCTCACACGTCTTTTTAACCCTCTAGTTATTAAATCAGCTGCTTGATACTATAATATAGGCTACATAATTGTATAAAAATTACTAGTATTTACGAGTATACTTAAAATAATGCTAATCTAAAAATACAAAATAAAATATTGAATATTTTGATTATTTAGAGAAAAAAATGATAAATTTGCTTGCAAAAAAATAATAATAATAATAATAAAAAAACTGGATAACAATTTTCGAAAATAAATAACGTAATCATATATGGTAATATTAAAAAAGCGATGAGATGTGACCGCAAGTAAAAGGAAAACTAAAATGAAATTTCCCTTTAAAAAAAAAACTCCTTTCTGACAAAAACCTACTGTAATAATTAGAGTTTCGAAAAGATGAATAGGCTACTTCTTCAACTAAAGTAGCTCAACAACCCTTCGCTATAGATGATTAAATTAAATAAGCGAGCAAGCTTATTAGCCCAATTAAATGCCAATGAAATGAACAACCCATTTAATAAGTAATTTCGATGAAATTATGCTTTAAAAAAAAAACCAGCTTATTTCCATAAAATATCAAAATAAGTTAGTGATAAGCACGCAATTAGTTGAGTTTGACAAGAGCGAGAGCAGTGGTCGCGTGCTCAACATCAACAAACATTCTTTAAATACCACATCAAAACAATCGATTTAATTACCTTGACAACTAAAAAATTGAAGATAATAGAAAATCATCGTCACTTTATAAATCAAAACAAAACAAAAAATTATAATAGCTACTGTACAACGCAAATACCTAAAAAGTCAAGAACGCAGGTGTTTATTATATAAATAAAACTTAATTATAATGTATTTTTCTTGCATCCGCCATTGACCTCTAAACTATTGCAGAAAATATACTCGTACATAACCACTAAATCTACACTACCGGTAGGTACACTGTACTTTTATGCACCAAGGCAATGGACTTAAAGAATTGACGCACCTTCCTCTGAAACAATTGGGAATCAACCGATGTACTTATTACTTTTTTTTTTTAAATGTATTATAATACCGTATTGCTTTTCAAAAGGTCTACGAACTTATTGTTAATAGGTCGGAGACAACATTTTCGATACTACGCTCTTATTTCGATATAATTCTTAAATTTCCCTCGTTATTATAATACAGTACTGTATTATGACGTATATTATTTTACATTATGTAATTTAACTTAATATAGCCTACAAGTCTTGTTTTCAAGTCGAATCCCTACTAACTTCAATTCCTTTTTGACCTCAATTGAAAGTCAATTCCGAGAGGAAAAGGAAGGTAACCTATTGCACCTGGATGTAAACATTATGCCATAATTATACCGTACTCGAGCTCCATGCAGTATAAGGAATTTTACCTGCAAAATGATAAAATGAGATACTAAATTCAGGTCATTAAAAATTGTTATCAATTATTACGCTTTTATAATTCTAAAAATGCAAAATAAAAACAACATGCATATAAGTTAAATCAATTTATATGTAGGCCCTACTCCAAAAACTAACCAACTTTTTTCAAATTTAAAAACTATTTTAAAGGCCTTTCTTAATTATTAGAAATGAAAAGTTCTTAGTTGCTGCGCTCATTGCAAAATAATTTAATAAAACTCATTAAATAATTAAAATACAGGTAATAATAAATGACATGCCAATAAACCGATAATTTTAACTTTTCCTCAGTGAAAAATTATACCCCAATTTTTTTTCTAACATTTTCAATATTAATAAAAATTATTAACTTCATTGAACTTGTTTAGAATTGAGAAGTCCAGGTAATGCTGAGCTCAATTTTTCATTCCGCCCACAGTGCTTGGCCGCACCCACAACTGTTGTAGGCCCCTAGCTTTCATTTACCGTACTTTTCATTAAAATGTAAAACTTAAAATGGCTTTTCAATAATTATTAATTTAATAAAAACTAAAAGTTTCACTTGCTGGGTTCAGTAATTAGCAAAAGTCAAGGCAAAGACAAATATTCAAAGCAAATTGAAAAATCAGACGAAAAATATGAAATCTAAAGTTCATTTGATTTCAATATTTGCCTTTGAGTTGTCATCC
>JAQGAZ010002938.1:0-14228 GCA_034692225.1 Polydesmus complanatus
TTTTTAAGTTTTTATCTTGGCTAGTTCTTTTTTTATTGCAATTCTTTATCGTCCAGGATCTTCTCGGACACCCGGTAGATTTATGACACATTTTTACTGCTATAACGTAGGCTATATTTTTTGAGGGCTGCAAAGAACGAAGTCAAATCCATCATTAATAATTTTGTCGACAGCATTGTATTGAACTGCTCGAATCACTAACCGAAAAACGGATTCATTTCATAAACGTTTTTAAACATTTTATTAATTTCTATACATAAAAATATATTAAAATATTTTGTTATCACCTGGTCCTAATTTTAATCTCATTTGTTTTTATGAATTTCTAAAATCATGTTTTGCAACATGATTATTTTACATTTTTTGTTTGTTAATTATTATTGAAATCAGCGTTTACATGCAAATTTACATTTATTTTTTAAAGTTGTAAAATTTCTTCATCACTATGTAAGTTCGCTCTCGTGCACTCAGATTCTGCTTCGTACTGTATCTGTTTCCTGTCTCGTTTTTTTTAAAAGTTGCAGCTCTCCAGAATGTTCACGATTGTCAATAAATACCGTTATTCGTCCCCGTATTTTTAACTTGGCATCTTCAGATTTTTCCCGTTTGTTCTTGCCCGTTAAAACCCGTATTTTAGTTTTATTGTTGTTTATAAAGAAATAAAATGTGGGCCTTTAAAAAAGATTTTATGCAATCCACATTTTTAATAATGCAGAATGTGCAATTCTTTTAGATCATGTTTATAAGTTGAAAAAAAAAATAAGAGTTCGACAACGTCCCATATTAACGTGGGTTTGATCATTTACGTGCTTTCTTATCATGGTTTCCTTTGCATCTTTTCAATTTGTATCTTATTATTTTGGGAACGTATCTCAGACGCAAAGTAAGATGTAGACCTACTGTACTTGTTATAAACATGTACGAGTGTTTTTTAAACTTGTATCAAACAAGTTGTTTGTTGTTGTCTGAAGATCTAGTTAGAAGGTAAAAATGCGGCTTATTCTAATGTAAATGATTCGCCAGCGCTATTGTCGAGGATTTTTTTTTTATACATACAGTAGGGTACTTCCGTATTCTTTTATTTGCTTTTCCTGACGCCTTTGTTTTCCGGTTGACATACTTGAAAGAAATTCGAGTCTCGCTCCTGTGCACATAGAGGAAAGAAGTATGCGCGTGTTACGCCTAAGTTATCAAGTTGAAGCGCAAACGTCACCGACTTTTTTGATTCGTGAATCTTTTACTAAGTTTGCTCAAACTTTATTTACGTTGTAACGTACGGTTTATTTTTTTTTTTTCGAACAAAGTTAATGCAAACTAAACATTGTTAGTTTTGCTAAAACCTACTTAGTTTATTAAGCCCACTCCTGATTCGGTTTTTTTAATTAAAAATGTTAGTAGCTATTAGTTTGTTTTTACTTTATTCTACAACTCGTTGCAAATTATATTATTGATTTTTGTTATCACATTTTAGATTTCTAAATTTTCACGCGGATATTAAGCTTTTAGCAATGATTAAGTATTTAAAGCATCCACAATGTTTATTTTTAACTGTATAATCCTAACGGTCTTATCTCAACTAGGCCTACATATATTAAATGTAAACAACCTACCATAAGATTTGTTTCTCTTGACTAATTTTTTTAAGGCGTAAGATTAATTATTATAATTGTTTGACATTTATTTTTAAACGTTTATTTTTTTACTTTATCAATTGTCACACTTAATGGAATATTTTATCATTTGCTTAAAGTTAATAATTACGTTTTTTTTAAAAACATTTTTTATATTGGTGTGTTAAATCATGTGTTTGGTTGGTATCAAAAATATAGATTAAAGGAATAATTATTTTTGTTGCAGTTAAAACTTTAAATGCGGTGGCAACGTAATATTAGACGATTTAAAATTCCTGCAAACGTTTGAAAACATTAAAATATATATACAGTATAAAAAAACAATTTAATGAAGAACATGTAATTTATGCTGATAAAAAAATTCTCCCGGTAAATCAATTTTTTCCCCCATATTCATTTGCTCATCAAAGTGTTGGTTTACATTTTGATCACCCCAGCAACATGCTTTCTCTGTTTTTCAGGTCATTTAATCGATATTAGTATTTTTTTCTCTCTTTTATTTTGTCTTCATCGAAACGGATGATCATGTACCCTGAATAGATACGTGACAGATGACACTTGCCCTATTGGTTATTTGTTAAACTACGAGTCTATAAACCTATATTTCAAATTACAGTTTATTACGGTATTACCAATAGCTTATTTCTATGTTTATTACTGCTAGCAACAACGTGTAATTTTTAATGCATCTCGAAATGAGTTCAGCGAAAAAATAAGTTATATTAGTTGAAAATTCCATTACTCAGTTTCTAAGTAATTATGTTTTTTATTTAATTAAATTTAAAAAAAAATTCTTTTAAAAAATTGCAGTGGTGGTTAGATGATAGTCATGTTTTTTTGTTAAGTAATTAGGTTTTTCAGCAATTAACACTCGTACGAACGCAAAAGTTAATAATCGAACTTAAGAGTAAAATAGCAAAACTTTTTGATAGTAAAATAAACAAGTACAGTTTACTGTACTTAGTTTTTTGCATTAATTTACGATTTTCTGTAAATTAAATGCAGAAACTTAGAAGAAATAAAAATATTTAGTACCGTGTTTATTTTTTTTTTTATGATGATTATAATTATCTTTTTAGGAAAATTTTTGTGTGTGTGTGTGGGGGGGGCGGGGGGCTGTTGACGTTATTTGCGGACGATATAACTAGCTTTTATTATGACATAATTATTATTGATCTGAATGACGGTGCAACTAGTAATACTGTGAGGATGTGGTTTTAGCCATAAAATAAGGTTGCGGTGGCGAGAAAGTGACGTATTTTACCGCCTCGCTCACTGAATACTCAATGATTCGGCGGAATTACGTCTCCTCCATATATATATATAAACAACGATGAGATGTTAAATTGCTTTCTGAAATTTCTAGCTTTTATTTATCTATATAGAAAATGGATATCTTCTTTATCTCGCAGTTGAAGGATTAATTCGTTTATCTCTCTCTCTGTCATAAAAAGGATTTGTTTTGGAATCAAACGCAAAGCTTTATTATCGCTATTCCGTCTCACTAATCACCATTGCCGAGTGTCATTCTACTAATGATGGCACAAGCTCGATAGCATTATGATCGGCGGATAAACCAATTAAAACATTAAATGAGCTTAGAAATTTGTACGAATTCATTCATTTATTAGTGACTTTGATACTGCTAGATTAGCTTTTTCAAATGCATACTGCTTTAAAGAATTTTGTCAAAATTATACTGACAATTAGACATAATATGGATGTCTTAATTACGTATAGACGTCGTTACGCACAAAATGTCGTTATTACGTATAGACGTTTAAATTGATACCAGATAAGGGTTTTGTTTAATTAATACCTGTTTGAATTAATGGTCTAAGAATTGGATGAAGTTTTGGTACACTGCGCTGCAGGTCTAGAGATACACTTGGTTATGACGTTCTCGGCTCACAAACTGATGTTTTTGTCATGATTTTTGTTTAAAAATGAGGCCAATAAAATAATTATTATGGATGAATTTGAGATTTTATTAAATTGTGAAAAAAATGTGAAAATCGTGTTATATTTCTTAGTTAAGGATTCGATATATTATTTATTACTTATTTTGCCCAAAACGGGCGCAAATTAATAATAAAAAAAAAAAAAAAATGTTTAAGAAAAAATAATGAAATTAATAATCAAAAATTATTAATAAATTTTTGAGCATTTTTTACCGAATATAGTAGCTTCTTTTTAATAAAAATTTCAGTAATTCTATAATCTGAAAAAGGGGGCGAAAATCAAAACCACAAAAAAAAAAAAATGTAGGCTATTCTCAAGATTGTTTTCAACTGGTTTGTTATTTTCTATAGAAATAATATTATAATAATATAACGCAATAATAAACGTTAAAAGTCTAATTTCATAGTTAAATTTTTTTTTTATTTTGATAATCCGAAACGCCACCGGTTTACGTTAGTTGGGATTAGCGAAAGCACAGCTTCAGTAAGAATATTTATCGGTATTTATTCAAATACAGCTGTCATTTGTAGTTTTTGACATTATTTTCTAAGAATTTGTCAAGCTCTGTATCGTAGCTTCAAAATGTCTTTCCACTCACGAACCAAAAAAAAAAAAAAGTTTCTTATAGCATTTGTTGACTGACACTGTAGAGCGACGTTACTTCCGGCTGGTATTTTTATGTATTCCGTTTGACTGAATGGTAAATTATCGGTTCGCGACGTGTTGGCGAAATATTGACTCGCGCGCATTAACGGATGCATGCGATTGCGGTGCGGCGGTCATGAAACAGATGGGGGAATCCTTCTTCTCCTCATCCTCGAGTGATTGGTTGCTATGGCAGCCGCGGCTTATTTTTCTTTTCCCCTTTTCCACTCCCAACCGATCTTTCGGTAGCGGCTTTCTCCGACCATCAAAGCCGCTCGATCACTATCAATTGTCGTTGTCTTATTGTTTCGCCACATGTATACACACTCGCTCTCACGTGCAACTGCTCTTGACATTTCCTGTTCCGTTTGACCGAACCCTCTCTTTTCTTTTTTTCTTTTTTCTTTGGTGGAATAGCAGCTGAAAGTCGCATTGGAAGTTCCTTCTCTTCCGGTTCCATTTGGCCCAAAGACATAACCGTTATTCGAGCTTCACCAACTTCGGTGGTGGTCACGTGGAACATTCAGAGCGGAACCAGACAAGTGTCCAACTCGCTGGCTGCGCTATCCGATGCTAGATTTCTCATCTCCTATCGACCCGTGGGAGAAAAGTGAGTAGAACTCATTAGCCTAAGCACCCCATTAACATCACTTTGCCGTCATCGTTTAATTATTTTAATACGCTTATGGAGATAAAACTTTCTAACGGCTTAGTTAATGCCTTTTAATTAACATTAATTGAATAATTAGGTTTTTCCGCGAACGAGTTAACGTTTATGTTAAATATAGGCGTGATTATCGATAATGTAGTTAATGAATCATAACAAAATTTAAAATGTGCTTTACGCGCATAACTTAAAATTAATTTCCAATTTAAAATTAACTTTAGAATTACACGTTAATTTACATTACGTTACGGTATATTATACAGTATTTTGATTTGGTGTTGAGCGATTAATTAATTCACAAGAACGTTAAGTATAATAAGGAGTTTATATTAATATTTTGTTATTGGAGTTTGCAAAAGCTAAAAAAAATATTTATTTGCAATTAACAGCCACATGTACTGTAGGTATTTAAAAAATTACTAGAAATGTCTAAATTATTAAGATGAAGTTTAAAAGGTTCTTTAAAATGATTCAAATGTTTGTTTTTTTTTAAATATAATTACAGTATTAACTTTACATGTATTTATTTACGAAGCAGTTATAATATCAAGTAGGCTATATAATAATTTTTATTTGCAATAATCGTATTTATAAATTTTATATTATTATTATAAGACCCAAATTTATATTAAAATGCTCCCAATAATATTAGATTATTAACTTCATTTTAATATTATTTATATTAATCTGTATAAAAACGGTAAAGGACTTATTTATAATTGTCCTGTTTACATTTTGTTTTTAAAAAAAGTCGTTAAATAATATTGTTTGCTAAGCAAAAAAAATAGCGTAAAATTTGTATTGTTTTATCTTTTTTTTTATCAGTAATATCCGAGTTTTCGGGAGTCCGAGGTAGGTTTAGCATGCAACTACAGTATTCGTATAGTAATATCTAACTATGGTTATAGTGAGGTTCTACTGTATTTTTATTAGTTTTGCCTCGAAAACCGTTATTTCATATAGCGAGCAAAATTCTTGGAAAGCATTCTCTTTGCTAGCAGAAGTATTTGAATATTAATCGAAAAGAGATCGTTAATAGAGCTTTATGGAATCGATTAGTACAAAAATTTTAAAAATTATTTTTGAATCCATTTAAATACAAATTGCCTCCGTTAGTGATTGCGATGAAAACACGTATACCGTAGTCGTCTGCTGTAAAGCTTTTTGGCTCAGGTTTTTTTTTTTTTTTTTGTTTGCGGCTATGATGAGCTGTTATCTAATTACTTGTTTGTAGATTAATCGAGAGCGTCTAAAGTAATTAAACGGCGGTGGGGAGATTCCAATAGCATACTGTCTGCATGGGCGCAATGCGTTGTTTGACATTGAATGTAAGTTTTGTTTTTGGGTTAGGTACAGCGTGATTCAAGAAACTGATGGAGACAAAAGAGCAATCATTTTGGATAACTTGAGACCCGGTACTAAGTACCGCGTTTACGTGACGGCGTTAACGCCTCAGGGACAATCCAACCAAAGCGATGTCGTACTCTTCGACACAGACATGCCCAGTAAGTAATAACATTTTTTTCATATAATATAATATATTTTTATATTCGGGGAAATGTCTATTCTATTAGAATAATAAAATATTTTGCTCGAGATACAGTAGTACAAAATGATATTTTTTTTTGAGGTTGCTTGGGGATAGCCTAAGAGCTCGATGCTAGAACTCTGGTTCAATACGCACTTTGAGGAAAAGAAAAGAAATGGAAAAAAAATTATTTCTTGATTTTTTTTTGTCGTAATAAATTTTTTGCGTGGAATTTTATTCGTTGATAGGAAAAAAAAAAAAGAAATGTTAGAGTTTGGAATAAATTAGATATTAACCAATAAAATTAAATTATGTGTCGGTGATTACATTTTTTTTGGTTAGGATTGATATTCAGTGCGTGGCACATTTCAGTATAATTTATTATTCCGGGGAGTTGTTGTTTTTTTCCCTCACGTCTTTAAAATTTGTTATAATGAAATGTAGCCTACTTAAAATTATTAGGAAATTTTGATAAAAATGTCCGATTTTTTATTTAGTTTTGAGTTTACGAAAAAAGTACTGTATCGTTAATTTAAATTTAGGTCCGGAATAGGTCTAGATTTTTTTTATCGGGCTCTTTTCTTTTATAACTTTAAAAAAATTATTTAAAAAAAAATATTTTAAAAACTATCGCATGTTCGATACAATTTAAATGTCGCTTTTTCTGATCCAAATAATCAGAGAAAAAAAATAATGACCATGATTTTGTGGCTTAATATTATTAAAATCTTGGAACGGTTTATTATTGCACTTTACGGACTTAATTACAAACTGCAGTATATTTTATTAGTTTAGTACCTTATATCGAACGACAATCCCAGTAGTGTAATGTATTTAACGAGACATTATTGTTTAAACGTAGACAATAATCTTCTTTGCAGCCTTCGTTAAATTTGATGGCGATGCTATCTTGCTTTGGTATACTAGTTTAACGTTTTTCTTTAAAGCTTTATTTTATTTCTGATACAGTTTCTTATATTCGAGCGCTATTTCAAATGACTATAAAATTCCAAGTACCGGTAAGCGTATAGGTTGCATTGTGTGATTATTGCCCGGGTTGTGATTTTATAAGCTACATAATACTAGTACAGTACTTTGTCGTCACCGCTGATCTGGTTTTGCATAAATTTTAGGTGTTTTTTTTTAAATTGGATATTTATTGTACGAGTATAAAAGATTTATTAAATGTCACTAAAAGAAGTTTTAAAAGCCGGCTTAAAAAAAAGAATTGTTTTTAATTTTTCTTCTTCTAATTTTAAACTAGATTTTAGGTTTAAAAAACTTTTGGGTTTTATTTAAGAAAAATTTGAAACTTTGGTTTTTCTGGCGGTAACGAAACACTTTACTATCGAGTATAACATTTTTATTTTTTAATAAAAATACCCCAATAATTATTTCTAAGCGCATTTAAGTGTTTTTCTTTTTTAAGTTGACAAATATTTATGCACTTATCAACCGATATTGATTTTTAAATGGCTTTGTATCTTATGCGCTATATGAAATTTATTTATTTTTTTTTTTAGTTTTTAATGTTAATAATAACTTAGAAAACAAAAATCGTTTTAAGTACATGTATTAGAAAACTTTATGCTTACGGCTTTATAGAAAATCAAAAGTCTCGGTATCAATTTTAATCTCGGTTCGGAAAAAGAAAATATTGACTTTAAAAATTAGGTTAAAATGAAATGAAATCGATTTACAGCTGTCTGTAGAGTTTTAACCTTCTGACTCCTCTATGCAGCGAGCTTTTATTCAATTTCTCACATAATATATTATTTTGACATTTTTGAAAACGCAAAGAAATCGAAAGGCTAAAATCTTTTCTAACGTGACTTTTCCCGTTAAACAAATAATACATACTGTAAGAAAAAGAAAGGAGAAGAAGCAACTTTAGGAAATGAGATTAGAGACGATGTTTGATTAAAGTTGTTGGCTTAACAAAAGCGGAACGTGATATATTGCGTCTACGTGATGGATTTCAACGTTATTAAGTTAACGTAAATCTCCGCTAGCATTAAGTTAGCTTCAAGTTGTTTACAACAAATCAGTTTATAGGACTCGGAGGGAGCGTATTGTGGGCAAGGTGAAAGGAATCATTAAGAATTCCAACAATTTAGAACCTCCCCTCCCGCGCGTAATTTTTATTTTAAACATTCTCAGAAAATGTCTTTCTTTCTTTCTTCCTTCCTATTGTTTGAAGGAAGAAAAACAACAAATCTCGAAAAGCTTTTGGCAGCATTACACACATTGACAGAAGATATTGTGATGTAATGATTACATGACACAGCACGATGTCTGTGCATACGTACACCCAAATTCGATGAATTTTTAAACACGATTTACTCGTAGAAAGATGCGTTTAAATAAAAGAATAGAATTTACTTGTCCTTACATTGCTCACACTGAATAAATAATGATGTGATTTTGGCAATAGTTATGGGGACAACTTTTATATATTTATTTTTTTATTTTATTTATTGATATAAATGTTCGATAACATTTATTATTACTAAATGACATTTACAATAATTCAAGCTCTGTTTAATTCACATTTTTATAATCCAAATTTTTTTAAAATTACTTTTAATAATTACCGTATTTAACGAAATGGTTTTTACATAACTTAGAAAATATAAAATATTACTCTGAAATTAAAGACTTTTTAAAATTTTGTAGACTATAATTATTATTTATTGAAAAGGTTTATTTTAAATGCTAAATTTTTATATGATTACAGTATTGGGACTTAATTGACTGCATTCCATAATGTAAATGCAAAGAATTAAGTTTAATTGCATGAATTTGCGTGCCAAAAGCATAGTTGGAAATGCTTTTGTTACGTTTTAAGGCGAGGAATAAATACAATTCGTTAAAATTACTAAGGATAAAAAAGGACGGAATTTTTTTTATCTGAAAGTGAATTTGAAAAGTGCGTAGCGCAAAATGCAATTACGAAGCTATTATTTTTAATGAATGAAAAATTCTCCACATTATTTAACTATTATCGCTACGAATACAATAATTGGAAAATGTTTTAATTTTTTTTTTGATACCGGTAATGCTTTTATATCACTTTATTAAAGTTATCTCGAACAATAACAAATGCATTCACAAGGAGTTATGGAGCATTGTCATCACCGTCATCATTAATAAAACCTTGTAATTTATAAAGAAATACCGGTATCAAATTAAATATTGATGTTTTAATAGAGGACAATAATAATTATATTAGGCCTACTTGCAAAAAATTAATAAGGTTTAATTATTAACTACTTGCATTTATTTTCGATCAAATAAATTCGGTTTTTTTTTTTTTTAAAATTGCCTTTCATTAACATTTTAAGAAAATTAAAAATTCATCAACGTTTAATAAATAAATAATTGTATAATACAGCGTATTGATTAATTTAATTTGTTTAAAATACAAATTATTTTTTTTTCATGAGTAACGAATACATGTAACTTTCAATTCTCGTTGACATCGTTTCAAAATTAATGAACGTCAAATCTATACAGAACGATTTGAAAGAAAATTTTTTAACTTCTTTTTTAAACTGAAAACTTGTTAAATTTAGATAAATTAATCTTTTTTGAAATGCATTTGTTTTATTTGAATACCAACTATGTTATATAACGACTAGGCCCTACATATATTAAATATTTGATTGGCTATATTTTTATTTATTTTTCAGGAAATCGATCATTTATTTAAAGATATTTTCGATCCATTTTTAGATTATTATTATTGTTGGTAGTGAATCGAAATTTTTGTTCCTTTACCTACTTTGAGATGGGGAATCCAATCTGAGTTTGTATCGTCCTGGATAAAAAACAAATCGATGTATCGATTCGACTCCCAATAATTAATCGCACTTTCCCATTTCTCGAAGACGTTTTCCTTCTTCTTTTTTCTCTCTTTTTTTTATTATCCTTTTTTTTCTATTTTTTTTTTTCTTCTCCCTTAATAATAACAGCCATACATTTATACATAACAAAAGAAAAAAGAGCGTAAAAAGTTTTCGGCATTGCGCGCGCTGTTATCCTATTTGCTATAGTTGGAAACTGTTGGAAGCAAACTACTGTATTTTTATCATGTGTCAAATACAATGATAAATTTGCCCTTAGAGAAAGACACCGTCAATTCACTCTCTCGCCTTTTTTTTTTTCTTTGGAGAATTTCTAAACGTTTCTTCTATCGTATCGTAAATGACATTAGCGTAGTGCGAGATCATCGTAGGCCTCGACTCGTTTTACACTTTTACTCAACGTTAGAATACGAATATAGTAGTTGATATCTAAATATAAAACTAAGAAAAGAAAAAGAGCAGAGCCAAAAAAAAAAAAAAAAAGAGTAAAATTTGATTTAGTATTTGACGCTAGTAAAAGAAAAAAGACTCCTTGGTGAATAATATTCTTGTCTTAAAATTTACTACGCTGGAACTTTCGCTGCAATAATAATTTTTTTTTTCTTCTTTGGAAATTTTCGTTCCCCAATCTCTTTTTGGAAATTGACTACTTATATTAATAGGGTACACGAGATTCATTCAGCGTTTGAGGTCATTAATTATGTTGTCAAGAATTTCAAGCCGACAATTTCGTGTATAGCCTTCTCATTTTACGTTTGAAAAATATTAAACTTGACAAATTGAATGACAATTTCACTCGAAGAGCTTAATTTCAACTTCTTTAAAATTTGATGCCATTGCGTGTAAGTTTAATAAGAGAATAATTGAGGGCGGAGGGGAGAAGGGTTAAAATTCAATTTTCAAGATTCTTATGGATTACTTGTCACTTCTGATAAATTTTGGAATAAATTATGATGAAAATACAAGGAATGAGAATTTTTTTTTGTTTAGAAGCTTATAGTATTTTGTATTTATGTGTCATTTATTTTAAAAGTTTTTTATTCGCAACACTAAGAATGAAAATTGCCGTTTAAATATAATATTTTTTTCTAATTTTAATCATATGATTTTTGGGAAATTTTTTTATTTTTACGGTTTTTATTTAACAATTATTACTATTATCAATAAACAAATTGCACTCCACCCAAATTTCGCTTTGCATCATCCTGCTATTGCATCATTTCTACCGCTTGATTCCCCTATTTTTTCGAATTTGCCTGTTTATTTTCTTATACTCGAAATATACCGGTTTGTTTTTATGACCGGTAGACATAAAGTACATTTTTACAAATTTTTTTTTTTTTATCTCCTATTATTAATATTATTTGTAATATTCTAGATTATATTTTATTGAGTGGAAAAATGAAATTTACACGTTATCCTATGGGAATCTGCTATTCATCGCCTTTTTTTGCGCGTGAAGCGAGATGTGGGTGTACATGTCTATTTGCCTGAATTTCAATATTCTGAAATGACTGTTAATGCATTTAACATATTAGTGTAAATAAATAATAAACTAATTTCCTCATTATAATGCATTTTCCCATCTCCATAATACCTTGTAATATTTAATAAGGTAACACAAATTGTCAGAGACACTCTGCAATTTTCGAATCTAATAAAAAAATTATAAACACCACAATGGTTTTATATTAATCAAAATGTATTTTTTATGTATATTCTTTGTGAACAGAAAACGAGAGTGGTCACACCATTCTAGTGGGAAGTATGTCGGTCCGTGCGGAAGAGATCGGCATCGTCGTTGTGGTTTTAGCCCTCTGGGTATTCGTCGTAGTGTTATTTTTTAACAAATGGGGCAAAATCCGAATGTTGGAGCCCTATCAACCTCAATACAAGCACCCTAGAACTTTATCATGCGCCGGTCACGCACACACCGTGGTACCAAGTGGCCTTTCTCAACGTCTTTCTCTGCAATTGGCTTCTTTCACGTCGGCGGAACGCGAGCGTTTGCTTTACACTATGGACGGTGGAAGCAACTATCAAAACCGACAACGACAGAACTCGGTTTTCGTGGGTAATCCTTACGCGAGACTCAGTTTATCTCAGGTAACGCCGTCGAGGAAAGTGAAAAGCGCCGAAGATATCAATTCGATGTTGTGCGAGGCCAGCACTTCTTCCACCAACGGCGTTCAAACGACCAACGTATGACTTCGAAAGCAAGCAAAATTTTTCTTTCTCAAGTTTTCATATGCTACGATTGTTGTTTTAAAAGACAATTGCGGTGTTTGTTTTTTTAAATAAATAATAATTCATGTAATAATAATAAAAGTTTAGGTGCTAAACTTTTTCAAAGCTTTTTCCACATTTTACTATACGATAGTCTTTGGATAAGACGATAATAATATTTTTTGTAGGTGACAGCAGCTGTTGAGTAACATAAAATATTTTATAAGAAGACGAAGAAAATACCAGCCATATCACCGATCAAAAACTTTGCTGAAGAAACTTGGTTTGAAAAAAGTAAAATATTTTACTCCCGTCTTATACATATTTAATTAGCATTCGTACAATATTATAATATGCAACTGTGAATATTACCAAACTCCTTTTGCAATTGACAAAAATATCAAATGTCAAATTTTTTAAATTATAGTCTGGTTAAAAAAAAAAATGATGCCTCGCCATTTTTATAAATTTAAATAATAAAATTATTATAATAGATCCATTATAAATTATTAACAGTCTATAAGAATATATTTAATAAGAATATTTTGTTTAAGCTGTTAAGGAAAATTTATTTATTAAAAAACAAATACTTGCCGAAAAAGTCTTAATTTGTCGTAGATCTCATTAAAAAAATGGCTTAATTGCACTTGAAAAAGTAAATTTGATGTGAATCGTAAGACATTTATTATTTATATTAACAATACATGTATTAAAATATTTTATTATGCTTTGTAATAACTTACACCTTTTTTTAATAATACCGGCGCTGTCTTTAGAGATTCTTCATTGTTATCTCAATTTATTAATTAATTATTAATTTTTTGCAAAGTGTATCTTGTTTTGTAATTTGTGGAGAAATACATTGTGAAATCTAATGCCTTGAATGACCATTTCTGGTCACATGCATCTCATTAAAATAATTAATAATTATTTTATTTAATTTTAAGCAGCAAATAATTTGATAACAGCCACTGCACACATTTACTGTGTGCAAATTGTTCTTAAATATTTGTCAACTGTTAAATATAACGGGTAAGCAAGTATTTAAAAATTGGGGGGAAAAAAACATTTTGTCTTAATATTATTTTTAAACGAGTTCTAAAGACGGCTCTGGTTGCAAAGCTTCAAATGTTACCGATATTTTTAATTACTGTATTGTAATTGCTTTTAATGATTGAATGTAATTTTAGAACAGAACTGACTGGAATTTATTATTTTCGAATTTGAATGGACTTGATTAGAATAATTACTACTGCGGCTTTATTGTAAATAATAATAAATTAATATAAACCTGTTTAATATATTGAGAGAGTTACGTTTAATATTTAAATATAAATTTGTAAAAATTTGAATAACAAATAACTTATAGATCATTATTTTTTAAAATAATTTAATAAATAATTATGTAACGTTAAATATCAAAATGGTATTATTAAAATGAATAATTATTATGTTTTTAACTTGTACATTTAATGAATTTTTTTTTGAATTGTATATGTTTGATATTTAATTTATTTTTATTGCAAATGTTTTACCAGCTTCGACATTTGTTTTCTAAAAATATATCCTGAAAAAAAAAAAGAAATTAAATGGAATAAAAATATTACCGGTAATTTCTTTTATGGTAATGTTGTGCTCTTCCGGACGCTCGTCCGATGGAGGCATTCGTATATGGACGTAGTCCAAATAAATATCGAGGAGGC
>JAQGAZ010002939.1:0-14223 GCA_034692225.1 Polydesmus complanatus
TTTTTCCATACCTTAAAATATGTTTCTCAACCTTTTTTGTACCATGCCCCACCCTGAGCCTTCTAAAATTTTGATGCCCCCTTCAAATAAGGAAATTACCGGTATATGATAAATAAGCGCCGAGCTTGCGAGGCGCGAAATTTTTTTTGATAAAAAAGGACAAATTTAACCCATTGGTGGGGTGGGGGGGGGAGCAAAATAATAATATGATTTTTAACAACCTGTCTGCCCCATTTCCCAACTGAACAACAAAAATGCCCCTTGGTGGGAAGTCAAACTTTGAATTTTTTTGGCCCCATCTCTGGGCAAAAATTAGGAAGAAATGTGATAAACGAGCGCCGAGCTTGCGAGGCGCGAAATTTTTTTGATAAAACAGCCTAATTTCGCCTAATTTTTAGCCACTTTTTTATTTGAAAGTGCGGTTTAGTTTAAAAATATCAAAAAGGAGGACAAGGAGGACAGAATATCGAAAAGGAGGACATTTAGGAGGACATTTTCCGAGGGAGGACAGACCCTCAAAAAGGAGGACTGTCCTCCCCAAAGGAGGACGTTTGGTCACCTTAATTGTTGGGACCTTTGCATTACTAAATAAATATATTTAAAAATATATAAACGATTGTGTTTGTCCATCCAACTTGTTATATTTTATATCTCCTGAAGATCAATAGAACACTCGTTTTTTTAGTTCATTTGAAGAAGAAAACATCAGTTTCACTCTACAAAAATGGTAGGAAAATTATTCTTTTAACATTGTAAATAAATTAATCAAGTCAGTGAACTTAAAATTAATGATAAAGTAAAATTTAAACTTTCAAGTAAATTTATTCTCTTGCTCTTAAAGCAATTTAAAAATTAATATCTAAATTTAATGTTTGTAACAAAACCTCCTTTTAACAATTATTAACACAATAATTAGCCAATAAAAGGTTTTGAGTACAAGTAAATTAAATGGGATTATTCACCCTGATGTGTTTAAACTAGATTTTTTTAAACTAACAAAAAAAGATAAAGAGCATGTGACTTACCTTCTTTGCCTCACTCACTCTTTGTCTCTGGTTAAGATAGCTGGGTGTGGTGGAAAACCACAAATGTGAATACAACACAATTAATCACTTTTAATGAGCCAACACAAGCAAAAGTGGAGTCAAAACAGGAGTTTGAAATCAAATATCCAGATTGGCGAAGAGCATCGTCAAGGCAAGTCTCAGGAGTTAAAGGGGAACAGAAAAACATTTTCTATTGGGCGTCTGGACACAAGACAAAATTGAAAAATCTATCAGATGTCAGGAGACACTGTAGCTTAGTCCGGATACCCTATGATCCAGAGCTATTCAATTTCAAAGCTGAATCAGATATAGAAGAAATTCTGGTTTTAATGAGGATAAAGACAAAAACAAAAAAGACGAACCAAAACTGAAAACAGAAGCATTACTAACAATGGTTGAGCCATTACCATTTGAAGAAACCATGTGTTCAGACTAACACAAATAATGAAAGGCAGCAATGAATGAAGAAGAAGCAACACTGAAAGTCAGAGAAGTTTCCAAAGAAGTGCAAAGACCAATCCACAAAAACGTGATTGGGTGCTGATGGATTTTTATAGCAAAAACAAACGAAAAATAAGAAATCCAAAGATATTTTGCCAGATTGGTTGCTAAAGGCTACAGTCAGAGAGGAGTCGACTATGGTGAAGTGTTTTTGCCAATAATAAACTTTGTACTTATTCAGTTTTTCTCCATTCTACTCATAATTCTTTGCAGATGGCAAGACACACATTTGGACATAAAACGCGCTTACTTATATGGAAATCTAAAGAGAGAACTTTACATTGAAAAGCCTCCAGGTTTCCGTAGGTTGCTTAACCTAGGCTTAACGGGCATCCCAATTTAACGATACTGTATTTGAAAACATGAAAACATTCAAAACACAAGTTAGATGATGCAAGTACGATGTAAGCAATTTTTATGATCTATTATTTATATATGGTTATAAAATTTAAAATAATTAGTAAATCGTTTCTTGAAAAAACGAAGCAATGTGGTTTTGCATGTTCATACCCATACCTCACTCCTATAGACATAGCCTACTGTATGCACCATAAAATCAAAAACAATAAAAGAAAAACAATTTAACAGAAACAAATTCGCATTCAGAAAGCCTCACAGAAGTGAAGCTTTCTATCACTTTGTGGCTCGCACCTATTTTTAGTTGAATTTGGTCGCATCTATCTGTCAGATACATGATTTTAATTTTTTAAAAAACCAATTTTTGAGTGGCAGTGGTGTTATTGGTTGTTTTGGGTATCGCGTAAGTTCAAAACAAGTTTTTTGAACTTTTTATGTTATATTAAAATTATTTATCATTATGAACTTCATAAGGGCATCTATTTAAGCAGGAAAATAAACAGTATTGAAAAAAATATTTTGGCCATTAAAATTTGTACAGGTTCCAAAAATTTACGTCATTAGTCACGCGTATCTCACAGATACATTTGGCCTAATTAAAACACTATTATTGATGCAATCAATACCAAGGTAGAAAGTGGCGCAAGTTTGGCTCTTAAAGCACCACTTAATTATTCAAAAAAATAAACTTTGTGTATCTCTCAGATACTGCGCGAGCAGCGGAGTGATATTAACTATTATTATAAAAATTATTGTAACTAAAAAAATGTTCTCTTATTTTTATAATTACACTCATACCCTGATATACGGCGTTTTGCTATAACGGATTTTATTATTTACGACACTGTTTCGATTTACGGTCCAAAATACCTCGATATACGGGCCAAAAAAAATTTAAAAACGAAAAAAATTGAGATTAAGGGGCATATTTTTAAAAAATGCAAATACTAATGGCAAAAGCACATTTTGCATAAGTCGCGAGAATGGAATTTGGTTGAAATATGGAGAAAGTGCCGTTTTTCTTCAGTACGATCACAGCCCCTTATGAATAGCTTATGATACGATACATGTTCAGCAAAAATTAAGCGCTTTTATTTTGCTTCTATTTTGGTTTTAATAACCAGAAAGCTGTGTAATCATATAATTTAATAACAGTTAAAAAATTTAAATTCCATTGAAAATTTGGCGGTTAGTTAAATTTTCTTTTTGAAGTTGGAAGTTTGGAACCGATCCCATAGAGTTAACATAAGTTTCTATGGAAAAAAAAGATTCGATATACGGCGTTTTGCTTTTAAATACGGCCTATTTTTCAGAAACCGAACTAGGCCGTATATCAGGGTATGGGTGTATTTAAATACATTCAAATTGAAAATAGTATGTCAAAGCTCATAAATTGCTATAGTATACAGACAAAATTTTGTCTGCGTTTAACTGACATTAATTTTATTATTGTGTGGCATTTAAAAATTTCTGTAGTGTAACAGTGAATTAATTACTAAATTATTTCAAAAAAAAAAAAAAAAAAAATGTCAGCACGCAAAAAATACCCGCGCACTACAGTCGAGAGATTAGTAGTGCTGTGCTAGGTGGCTTTGCACGCAACGTCGTCTGCAGCGGCAGCTGCTCTTATCGGACAAACCACTGGATCAAAATTCATCCTATTTTTGAGACACAAGTCAGGAATAATTGTTTCCTGTGGATCTAAACTTCTTTATGGACTTTTATCTACATTTCCAACTCTTTATCAAAGGAATTTATAGGACTAACTCACAAGTGATTGTATTTACTGATTATAATTAATACTCCGGAGTAGTAAATAATTTCATTCCATGAGGTTGGACGGATTAGGAGCATCGATTTTTCATGCAGATCAGGGGATAAAACCCTAAGGATTGCTCAAGATCAGTGGGAACACCTTTTCTAAAGTTTGTGAAGCAAGATGGCGTCAGCTAACAACATCTCGAGCATAAAGTATGGTTTACACGAGTGACGTAGCTTTTCTTAAAAAAAGGGTTTGGATGAAGTTTTTGGAAAGATGCTTTTGAGCATGCGCAGTGTAGCAAATTTAAATTTTGAGTAGTAGGCGGGAAAGTGGTATTTTATTACTAGCAAGGTGTTTATTAAAAATTCACATTCTTTCTAGATTTAACTTCAATGATGATACGAATGAAACACCAAAACATTTAATATATTATTATGGATTCTTTGTAGCATAATTAGTCATTAGGCAAAAAATAAAATAAAATTAATAATCGTTTATTTTATGAACTTAATGGCATGGACAAGCAATAATCAATCTTAATACAAATTTATAATTGTAAAAATAATCTAAAATAAGTTATTGCTTTCTTTTGGTTCGATCGGGTCAAATTTAAAGAAATAAGTACATGTAGCCTAAAAGAATGTCTTTTTTTACTATAAAATATTTGGCGTTTTGTTCTTTTCTAGTCAAAATTGAGGATTTTGCTAGGCGTTATCGAGCTCTCTTAAATACGACTGTAGAGCAAAGTTTGACGAATTTTTTCACTATTTTCGGGCAGCTTGTGAAAAGTAAAATATCCGCATTAAACTTTGACAATAATCGATGTAAACAATAATCAAAATTTAAATTAACACAATATTTAATATTTTTCTTCGATTGATTCATTTGATTGTGAAAATATGAATGCGTTTACCGCGAAATTCTTTCGATTCCAAATCGATTATATCGTTCTAAAAAATCGATTCTCAATTAGTGATCAGGGGTCAGTCGGTCATTTTTCAAGTCAGAAACAGAAGGAGATACATCGTGGTCAGCAGTCATCGTCACCTAATTATTATAAACATTTTGTTGAAAATGTGGTACGTTTATTTCGGCGCAACTTTCGTGGTTATCCCGTGCATCATCGTGTATGTGGCCGTGGGATGGTTATGCTACGTGAGATGTAAACAATACTGGGACGAGCGACGAGCACGGGTGGAGGAAGAGGAGGAGGAGGAAAATGAACCCTTGTTTACTTACATCACAAATTGTGACGAAACACCTTACGACCCCACACGTTACGGTAATTTAATTTTAACGATAATATTTTTACTCGTACAGAAAACTTGTACGGTATCGCAGTTAAAGAGGAAAACTCCTTTTTTAACTAATTATAAAATGCATTCTTAAATTAAAATTGGAGATTTTTGATTTGTACCGTAGGATGCTTGTGTCCGACTCCGATCACAAGTGTGCTGTACGAGCCGCCGGAGGAATTTATCCTCGAAAAAGAATTAAACACGGAAAAGGATTCAGCGAGAGAGAGTCCGACGCTTTCAGAGACCGCGAGCACCAAGCTGGACTCGGGGCAGTCATCCAGGCGATCGTCTATCGAAGTCATGGGCACTATGTTTAAACCCCCTTATTATAAGTCTAAAGTTCTACAACCAGAGGTGAAAAAAAATCTCGGTTTTCAGCCTTGAAAAATGCAAGCCCGAAGCCCTCAATTTCGTAGTATGTAGGTCCGCAAAAAATGCCAAATTTTCTAATGCTAATCATTCGATGTAATTTTTATCGATGCAGAGTAAAGTACATATTTACGTTTAAATGTCCACAATATGACTCACTTCACATTAATAAATTGTATTAAAATTTTCATTTTTAATCGGTAAACAAAAAATATAAAATTTTAAAATATTTGATTTAATTAATTAAACAAATAAAAAATTGGTAGCCCAATATTTTATTTAAAAACATTTTAAATGCACGATTTTTTTTTTTTTTTACATTTAAACAGTTGTATTGTTGTAACATGTGACCTTCGACGACTGCAGTATTACGTATTTTGGTGTTACAATTAAAAAAATTCCTGTTCCCTAATTTAAATAATTTTTTTTTTCTCATTTTGCTCAAAATATGATTTTTGATCACCACAATAAAGCAACACTCGGTAATCATTAATATTAAAATTTAATCCTGGTGAAAAGTAATAAATAATAAATTTTACAATTTTTTTTTAGATTGAGGAGTGAAAAATTCCTCGTGTTTTTATTTTATTTATTTTTTTTTTGCGATACATGTAGGGCCTAATTATTTTTGTTTAAAATTTTTTTATTTTTTGCTATAAATAATAACGCAAAAATAATAACAAATGTATAAAACCTTATTTAAAATAGTACATTTTTTTCCATCTTCAATTTTGCAATTAATTTAGATTTAGAAAAAAACACATTGTGATGTTTAAAGGTTCCTGGGTATTGTTAAAAAAAGTGCACTTTAATCGAAAAATAAAAATTGGGTCCATCTTTTCAAAATAAGCTTTAAAATACCGGTATAAACAATACCAAATAATAGTGTGTGCGCATGCGCAAACTCGTTAATTGATCAACGAGAAAGCGTTTAAACAGAGCAGGACTTGAGCACAACTCGAAACACAATTCTCGATTCTCGCAATCATCCCCATCGCTAATATTTTCTGTGTTTTGAAGGAAGATGAGGATTAACAAATAGGAGAAATTACTTTCCCGATGATACTCCCACAGCCAGTTAACGATTTCCAGTAGAAAATAATGATTGTAAGGCCACTTTAAAAGACTTTTCAATACGCCAATAGCGCACGTTCTCAGCATCTCTACGCGTTGAGTTGCGTTCATTTGAGAGAATAAAAAACACACAAGATCAGCATAAAGTTGATCCATAAGGTTGATATAACGATTTCCTCTAATCTGCTTTCGTAGAAGTGAAAAAATTGAGTTTTGTTCTTCGGAACTTTATCTTTGAAAGAGATATTTGGTTGGGGCGAGATAACATTCACAAGTGACAGGCTTCGTGGTAAGGGCTCAAATATTCCACTGGTTTTTATTAATGTCGTCCAATAGGTGTATCAAATTCACATACTGAGTAAACTAAACTAGTAGACCTTGCTCATAATAATTCGTTTTTGCTAGGCTGGAATAGAGCAGCACTGGTAGTCTCTCTTCTTCCAGCATCTCTTTTCTCAAAAGATCTTGAACTTGTTCCACCAAACAAAAAGTGCAAGCTAATCGATAGCGTTGATAAAGGTTCAGACTTTGATCTCGGTGCAATAAAAGTTAAGCACTTTTTACCTTGTCGATGGTGCCATAATTATGACGTCCAACAAAAGTCCCTCGGATTTATTTTCTCTACATACCGCAAGTGATGATAATTGCAAGTTGGGTTTTGAAAGAAATTTTTTAAGCGAAGAGTTTCTACTTTCTCTCTCATCTTTGCGAAAGCTTTGGATTCGTAAGAATTGGATTTAGTTAAACAAGTTTTTATGCAAGTTATGAGTTCTTCATCTTTAGTTTATAATTGATTGGCGATCGTCATCAGAGACATGTTCTTGAAGCTGGGATTAAAAGTCATTTCCCCTTTCAAAAACAATGATAACAAAGTTTATCGTTATGCAGATCTCTATAACTAGTTTTTTATTTTATTTGTTACGTTGTTTTCAATTAAAATTGATTTTAAAACAAAAATGTAGACTGCTAATAGTTCCCTTCGTTTTGTTAGATGAATACTGATGCTGCTTTCGAAAAACTTGAAGAGAGTTGAGTTGAGCTTGGACTTTAATCAGAAGTCAACGTATACGTAGCTTTAAATGAGGGCTAACCTATTTGAACTTGTAGGAGAGTCTGTCGGCGGCCATTTAACATTTAAAGGTATAGGAATCTGCTTCCTATTGTGAGAAAAACATTTCCTGGTTTTTTCTTGTTGTTTAAAATACATTTTCTCAGTTCAAATTAGTCATTTAATTCTTTTGAAAAATTGCCAAATCAAGTATAAACTAACTTTGATTTGGTTTCTATAGCTTTTCAATATGTGTAATTATTTATCAAAGATGGATGACAATATTATTGACGGTTATTGATAACTCAAACTGAGAACTATTTTACAGTTTTGTGAAAGCGAATACCTGAAACAGGCAAAGAATTATTAGTACATGTACAGTCAAATTAGCTTTTTTGAGGAAATTTCACCCAACAAACTAAAAATTGGTGAGGATGTAGTCTAATATATACTTAATAAAAATTACAATAGTTGCCAACGATTCTAAGTGGGATGTGGCCGCCATCTTGAAAAAATGGCACACAAAATCTCTTTTGCGTTATTTTCTCGCATGAAAAAGTAAGCCGCGAAGAGAAAGATCAGAATTCAGTGGTTATGTTTGCAGACTGCTGGGCCGCTGACTTTTTCACGGTTGCGATTTGGAGACAGTACTTTTTCTGTTGAGCCGGATGAGTGAAGAACAACAGAACATAGTTTTTAAACGTCATGTTTTTGATGTACTGCACTGTATGTTATATTCACCTTACCAAACCTTCTTGGAAACGGCAAAGAAATGGTTGCAATACTTATTAGCACCGAAATGTAATGGTTTGTTTGACGACATCTGTAGAAAAATCAAACGTGACGAAAACAAATACGGCTGTGACAATAAGGAGCTGTTTCGTGAGTTATGGAAGCTACTACCTGTTAAGTACAATTACTTTTTTCGAATAAACAGAATCCTTTTGACTTTAATAAGAGTTAAAACTGTTATATAAAGCTAAGAAAATTGAACTGGCAAAATTTATTTTGAATCAAGCGACGGAATTTAAAAAGGAAGAATTACTTTCTCTCGAGTTATATGGAATTGTGGAGATACCACTATTACTATAGTTCTGGGAAAAGTGGATTTTCTCAAGTTTCTTGTGGAGAATCGAAACGGGAGATCGTGGCGCAAGTCGAATAGTTGTCACAAATAAAACCCACCAGGAAATCCAGCCCAAAAACACAGCAAACAGTCATCACCTTATCGCACCACTAGCGGGTACGTAGGACATTTTGATTCATATTTGACGAGGAGGTACTTACGGATGGCTTAAGATTGTTTAAAAATTATAAATAAATATTTTTAAAACCGTTTTAAGTATTATTAAATACATGTACTTTTATTAAAATTTTTGGGATGAAATCCACTTTAAAAAAAAAAGGAATTTAAAATTTGCTAATTGTACAGCGCTTTCATTTGGGAGTTTCAATGACGACTTTTACAATTATGATAAATAATATTGAAATTCGCGACATCCATTTTTAAAATAAGTTCATACAGATACTGTGGGTCGCTTGTCTATTAGTATTTTATAAATTCGCTTTTTTTAAAAAAAAATTTGTCGACTGAGGCAGATTTAATAAATATTTCAAACAACTGTATACAATCTGTGACCATTAGTCGTTTTGTTTACGTTAAACATGTGTAAAAACTTTCAGGTTTTGCAAATACAATTCTTAAATTAAAACCGTTATTGATAAAATGGATGGCTCAGTCATGGTATTTCGAAAACTACCCATCGCCAAAAGTAAAGCTAATCTACGAGTATATAGTAATCTACGGCATGTAGTGAATAAAGTACAGGAAAGAAGCAGAATGGTCTGGGTTCCAGCTGTTTCCATAAATAAAAAAGAGTCAGGTTCGTTAATCAAGTCGAGATCAATGATGGGAACCATCCAAGAAAATGCACATTCTCCAGCTCAGCAAAACGGGTACATGTACAGTGAAAACCAAAGTAATAACAGTCAAAAACCTGAAACCAACATTGCTCAAAACTACCAAACAAACTATTTTACGATTATGAAATCATCGAAAATGTTCAAGTTACTTTTTAAAAATTTTATTATTAATTACTGTGATGTTTTTACTATACGTATCTTATGATTGTACGTATTCAAATTTTACAGAAATCGAATTTTTCCTTACTTTCGAAGGCGATTATAAGCTGGACGACTAGTCTCTCGCAAAAAACTTCGATATCTCTTGGCATAATCTGCATCCACCATCATTAATTGAAAATGCGTGCAAAAGTTTTGCAGTTGATATTAGCAGTACCCTTCTTCGCATGGAAAGTAAATTATCATTTTTAATAATTATTGTTACAGTATCACAATGAGCTCCAATGATTAGAATTATTATTTTTGAAAGTTGCTTTTATATTCTGCAATAAACATAGTTAATTTAACAAGTTTTTAATTTTAATTTCCAAGTTTGCATTTTATTTGTACCAAAATTATTACAAGTAGGCCTGTTATATGAATAAATTCCTTTAAAAACTTTAATTGTTGCCATTTAAAAGGTCAACATACAAAAATCCAACTTCTTACAATTTTAAGCAGGTTGGTCCTACTTCAAATCAACGTTGGCTTCCTTGGTTGAGAAGAAAAACTGTGAATGTTATAATATTTTGTGCAAGTTGAAAAATAATGAATTTTAATTTAAGTTAATTTTCTTCAGGAGTAAAAACTAGACCCGCTTTTATTTATTAATTTATGGTTATAATAATGAAAATAACTAAAATTATTAACAAAAACTTAAATAATTGGCATTTTATTTTTGTGGAGAGGTTTCTATTATTAAATGTAAAAAAAATCGTGCGAAATTCCTTTTTAACTGTTTCCTTAAAATGTTCGTCCCTTCAATAGAAAAACCTCTTATTAAGAAGGATAGTGAAAAAGACGAAAATAAAAAAGCTCAGTGAAACTGCATGTATTATTAAAATACCCGAATATGCCAGTAGCTTTTTTTAGAACATAATGCAACCACAGAAAATGAAAAAAAATTAATAATTTCTTGTTTTCTAAAATTTTGAAAAACTTGATCAAGGAAAGAATAAGGTGACGAAACTCCCATTTACACGCGAATCTGCTGTGGACAATTAAAGTCCCGTTTTAAGGGTGCTAAGTAGCAGAGCCATCTAGCGGACACAACATGAAACTCTCAAAATGTACGGTGGTACATTATGTAGGGTATTCTACTGTAAACCCCCGGTTTCAAATTAGTTTTATTTACTGTGAAATTTAAGGAAGAAAACAAAAAAAAAGAATCGTCGGACGCCGTTCTGAATTCTACACAAACCGTAAATTATTTTATATTATCTTATTAATACTGAAAATTTGAATTTAGTTATTTAATAATCTGTTTTGTTTGATGAAGGGAGAAGAGTTTTTGTATCGTCAAAGTTGGGGAGAAGGAAACAGCGTAAAAAGCGTTTTTGTAATGGCCCTCGCGCTAAGGTAAAAAGCGATTTTACATGGCGCTCGTGGGCCACCGTACATTTTGAGAGTTTCACGTTTTGTTCGCTAGTTGGCAGTGACACTTAGCGCCCTAAAAACGTGACTTTAAATAGTCCACGTTCGAAAGGCTGGTTTCGTCACCTTACTCTTTCACCATGGACTTGATTCAACTGATTGATTGTTATTCACAAGAAACAAAAACACTGCTGGTCACTTTTTATTTTTAAAAAAAAATCCAAAGAAAAAAAATAATTATCAGATGAGTACATTTTGAGATCCAAAGAAGTATTGCTTCATAAGAGAAGCAAAATTCCCTAAAAAGTTCAATTATTTTCTTAAAGTGCACGTACAATATTTCAGAAAATTGGAAGTTTCTCATAAAAAAATTTTTCAGGAAATATTTTTTTAAAAACAATAACACCAAAAAATACAAAGAACAAAAAATTAATTTACAATAAAAAAAAAAATTAAAGAAATTTATTGGAGCTCATTTTTTTAAAATTCCAATCATGCAGTGTAGCCGTAGTTGCTACAGTGTACTCTCTAACGATATCATTGAGCTCCAGTTTCTTTAATTTTTTGAAATTGTAATTAAACTTTTAAATGACGATTACGAATAAATTTTGATTGCGCCACAGAAGGAATGTTGAATGATAACCTCGCAGAGTCGCAGTAAATTATTAGTTGAAAGAAATTAAAAACAATAAATTTTACTCGAATGAACATTCAGAGCCATTGTAATAACAGAATAGCAAAATTACAATTACTCTGAATATCCAGTAGAATAAATATTTACTTGTTTTTAAATTTCGAATTAAATATTAATCGCCAGAATTTAAGCCATGTTTAGGAAAAATTTTGATTTTTATAACACCGTACACATGCTCCAATAAATTATGGATAAAAACAACCTAAAATAAATATCGAAATAAATCTATTAATTTAAGGCTCATTTATTTTTATTATACACAGACATAATTTAAGGCTTTAACCTATAAACATGGTTATAATTAATATTTATAGTAAATTAAAGATCGACAGAACGAGATTCGATTTAGTCTTCACACTTTTGAGCAACCTCGCGAACCTCAGCAAATTTTCGGAGGAGATTGTACAACTTGTCGAATTTGGGCTTCTGCGCAGCTAATAGCTCCTCTAACTTGCCTATGTTGGCCAACACTTTTTGATGGGCGACTTCGAATCCATCCACTTCCTAAAAACAAAACACAATACATGTAGCTTTTTTTAAACATATATAAAAAAGAAGACAAGCAATAAATTTGGCTCGATTTACAACACTGCACTTACAACACTACAAGACTGTGTATTAAGATTTCCATTTTAAGCGCCGCTTATTATTGCAATTTGCCTTAATGTACAGCGATATTCTCCTTCTACAAATGATGCTATTGGAAGTCGCGTTCTAAAAAAGTAAATATTACGTCATCTTAATATCGATGACCAAGTACATACTTTATGAACTTTCCTTTCCAATACCATCATGGACTTGTATAGGATAACAATAGTAATACTGTACATCATTATAATGGCAAGCAGCGTTTTAACAGCACCGTACGTTCAACGGCACAAACAACATTTTAACAAACCAAAGGTTCCACCTTTGGTTTGGGGATGAAGGGCCAAAGAAAAAATCAAAAATTGTTATAAAGTTATAATAATAATTTTGATTGTAACTTTAAAGCTTATAAATACAGTAGTTACAAATGTTTTATTTTTCTTAACAAATGCTTTTAGTTTCATTTTTTATTAAATAAAATAAGCTGCATTCTATTTGCTCTTGTACATCCACGGATCACGCTACATTCCATTTGCTAGTGTACATCCATGGGTCACATATAAAATACGAGTATAAAGCCCCTGTTGAGAAAAAAAAAAACACTTTACCATTGCTACATTTTTACTGGTAATAGGCCTACTAGTTTTCCATAGTGAATTCAATGCTTGTTGAATTAATTTTTCGTTATTTTACTCCTACATTGCAATGATTTTTTTTATACATATAAATTAAACTTTTTTATTAAACATCTTTAAAACATTTGAATAAAGTTATTTTATTTTATACATAAAACTGTTTTGTTTATGCAAGTATACAACTTTATTTATACACTATTGAACTAATCTTTCATTATTCATTTATTTGTAATATTAAATTTTTATACAATGCTCAAAATTGTCTCCCAAATTTCAATACAGTAGGCTACTTTGCGATAGATGTGAAAATTCACATTGAATAATACCTTCAACCATGACAGATTTACACTTGAAATAAATGTATTTTGATATAAAATACTTTTAAATTATTTGATTTTAATTAAGTAAATAAGTTACCATGCTTGCAATTTACTTGGTCTATTGTATTATTAATAATTAATTTTTAATTTAGCATTTAAATTACTAGATCGGTAGAAATAGATTTATTATTAAATAAAACAAATTTTTTTCATGTAAATAATTTGAACATTATTAATGTTCAAATGTTTTAAATTATTTATAGGGCCTATATATTTTAATGTTACATTAAAATATATAGGCCCTATTTGATATGTTTCTAAATTGAATTTTTATGAATTCATTGTATTTTTTATAAAAAAATTATATTTTGTTACTAAAAAAAATAATAATTGTCATCTAGTAAGTTACTTCCAAATAATTTGATCATTTTTAACATGAAAGTCATAGCCGCTACAAGCTTTCTAACCATACTATGACGTCAGTCAAGTAAGAACCGGTTTGCTTCAAAACTAGTGACAAAGGCGTGTCTAGTAAGGTGCATGGTCGAAGAACAATACTAATAAAACTACGGGAGTTTTCCCCCTGAATTGAAAGGGGCGACCCACATTCCCAACAAAGGTTTTATTTGATAGAGGGCGCTGTTGAAACCGGGAGACATTAACTGTCAGTAGTCTGTTGTCAACAGTGTTGTTAACAGTGTCTGTACTCTGTACGGTTTCTTTACTAAAGTTTTCATTTTGATTGCCACATTTTACAAGTTATGTTTAACTTCAACCAAATTCTCTGCCATTTTTAACAAACAAATGCAGTTATTTTCTTGGATGGATTTGAAAATTAAACGTGTTTTTTCTTTCTTATCAAAAGTGTTTAATAGGAGAATGTGTGTTGTGTTCTATGTTTTGTTGCGTGGCTTTTTTTTAGTAATTTCTTTGGAATTAACAGCAGATTTATTTTAATCATGAAGATTAAAGTGCTGCCCCAACATCAAGATCGATTTCCGCATAAAACAAATAAGGAAAACTCTACAACTTGTCA
>JAQGAZ010002940.1:0-14216 GCA_034692225.1 Polydesmus complanatus
AACCCCCCCCCCCCCCCCCCCTCTCCAACGATGTTCAGAAAAAAGCGAACAAAATAAATACCAGAAGATATTAGTACTAAACCTAACTAAGCTTTAATACGGAGTAGTAACTGTTTTTTTTACTATTTATGAGCTGTACCCGTAAAAAATTGACTTCACAGTGATGTTATGTATACAGGCACGGGGAAAATGTAGCGCATAGTGAACAGCGAACTCATCTTTCCGCCTGTGTTGAAGAAAACATAGAATAATTAAATACGTATTTAAATAAAATCATTAAAGTAACGTTTTAATCATGTGTCATTGAAATATATCGATTATTAAACAGATTAACACAATAAGGTTCGCTTTTTTTCGGTACACCGTGTATATTTTTCCTTGTACAGTACAGTCCCGTACTTTCATAAAGGAATCAAATCACAAAACATCCCCCCCCCCCCGAGCTTTATCTTGAGAGAAACAAACGAAAGGTAATAAACCTGAAAAACCTAGATTTTTGTTATTTCAAAACAAAGAAAAAGCACAGACATTAATTAATAATAAGTAGCCATTTTCGACATTTGTTTCTGTAAGATATATATACAAATAATCCAATTTCCCAATACTAAAACTGCTACATCAACAAACCGATTAATATAACATTAGCGTGTTTACATTTGCCAAATAAAGCAAATACAAAATAAATACTCTACTAAATAATTAATCATTGCGTCAACTCAAACGTTGTTTCAATTTGTTCCCCTCAAATAAAATTTTAAAGCTTCAGTTGCAATTAATCAATTCCGATTAATTAAATATAGCTTGTAGACCCGAACAAATAAAATAGTCGGCGCGCGATGTATTGAAGAAATGATTATGTCGACTGTGTATATTTGTTTAAATGTTGAGCCAGTAAAACCAATCATATGATTTGTTAGAAGAAGAAAAGGTGTTTTTCCGACTACAACAAATTTCTTATCTTTATCGATAAAACAGGTGAATTCATCCCATTTCTCCCATCCACCAGTCACTCTCGACGTTAACTCAAAATTTGACGTGAAAACTATGCAACAAATAGCTAAAAATGAAAGGCATAAACGTTTGCTTTTGGAAATGTCAAGTGCCAAATTTGATTCTTGTGATTGTGAAACATGAAGAAAAACAAACAAACATGAAAACCAGGGAGAAATTCTCGAGAGTAACTGAGTTCCAAATTACATTTTCAGCATCTGCGCCGGAGAAAAGATGAAAATAAAGTATAATAAGACGAAAAACGCACCCTGTGCGCAAACTCTACCGTACGAGAAGCACTAAGCGCTCGTTAAACTACCAGACATACGAAATAAAGAATAAAATTAATCAATCAAAATCATATGGTTTAAATATTAGTCTGTCTTAAAATTTGCAACAAAATTGCTTTAACAAAAATGATCTTTCACATTTTCCCGAGTCAAAATGCAATTGTCAAATGTAATACTGTATTCTGTTCTAAGAGAAAAAGACGAAGAAAGAAAAAAATTAATAAGAGCTAGATTAATATGACTTCTCACTTAGAATTGCATTAAGTGCAATGAAATATATTTCTACTTTTTTGTATTTGTATCATTTGCATGCAAATTTTATACTCTCCTGTCGCCATCATATGATTTGTATCCAGCTAAAATGAATGATCTTGTTCTTTTAAACGGGGTACAGCGCGAAAAGCTTTCAGATCAAATGAATCATAAAGAAAAAGCACGTGACAAATGGTGACAAGGCAGAGCATGTACCATAATAACAGCGAGCGAGAGACAATCGTCGCTCGCACACGCGCTTTTATTCCACGTTTTACATTATTTTTCTCGCATCGTTCACAACGAAAAATGCATACCGTAAAAAAAATAATATTTTTTTTATAAATTAATGGTATTGTTCATAAGCGGAGGAACCACCAAAACGTGCACCCGGTCAATAATTTAACTACCGGTATACCACAAAAACTTAAACAAAAAATATTATACACGTAATTTAAATATCTAAAATTATCAATTTTGTTTTACAAAAAAAATTCTGCAGCACTCAAACTCCGCATCTATCGTTCAATTTATTTTAGTTCCCCTGATTTTAATTTTAAAAGAACATCAAAATAATGCTAAAATATTAGAAACTGCAATAGGAAGCTTATTTAATCTCTTCAATTAAAAAAAAATTACCGGTAAACTAAACCTGAATTGCTTTGATATCGCTAACAATTAGACATATTCCTTTAAAATCGCCTCAAATAAATTATTTGTTTTTAAATCAAACAAATATACAATTTCTGTTACAAAATACAATTCTAAAAACGACTAAAAAACTTTTTACTATTTTTAATGCAGCATTATTGTTGGCAATATTTCAGACTTTCTCCGAACTGATATGTAATTTGAATCCGAAATATAAATTTATTCAAGTGGCTTTACATTGTACTGTAGAAAAGTATATTGAAATTCCATTATCGTATAATGTACGTAAAGAGTAGTAATAAATGGGCTAAATATAAAAGTATGGGTAAGTGCAACCCGAGCATAATAACTTATTTTTAGTTAAAATCAAGCGAGATAATTTCCATAGAAACCTCGTTGGTACTAAATTGGTAATCAACTAGTATTTGCAATTTTCAATTTCAGGCTACCAATCAAAACTACGATTGTGGAAGAAATCCATAATTAATAGAAAAAAACAAAAAAAACAACGACAATAAAAATCAAATTGGTCAACAATAATTAATTTTTAAAAAAGAATCCGACTTGCAACGACTATCGGATTTAGTTCGCTATAATATTTTGCATTTACAACTTTCTAATATTAAAAACCATTGTCCTATGTACAAGTACTTGGCATAAAATTGCGTCTCTTCAAAACACGATTCGAGTGGTACCCCGGTCTTCTCACCCCAACCACGAATGAATGAATGCGCGCGTTGATTGATCCTGCCGGAGCACTATTTTCCTATTCAATTTTCTCTTTTCATTTCTCTCTCTCCCAGCTTTACCCTATCAATATTTACCGCTGTTTACGAATGACAATTTTTACAAATGTGCACAAGCACAGCGTGTTATTAATATGTCAAATGCGAAACAGGAAACTTAATTCCTCAGATTGAATTTGCAGCAGCATAGTCTTCACGCTGGGTGAAAAATCTATTACCCAAAATCCTCCTCTCGTGTAAATACGTACATTATTTAAAGGTTAATCACAATTTGATTACGCATTCACTGCGATGACGTCAAAAGCGAATTAAGTGCAAAAACAAACACTGATTCCGTTTCCAAGTAACAAATGACGGTCAATCCCGTGTCGCAGATGAATCTTAAGCGCAATTAAAACGCCAGTAGAAGAACAAAAAAAAAAAAAAAAACCCCCGATCGCGCCGTCGAGAGTCCTCGTTAAAATAGACAAAAATAGTTTTTAACGGTAACGTTTACCTACCTAACAACCTACAGTACCCTCTTCAACCCGGGATTAAGTGCAAACTTTTTGAAGCAGACACCTTTCGCTCCTTCACATCCACGCCACATTGCACAAACATCAAAATTAGATTGCGAAAGTCAACCAACCGTCACCTATACAACTGGCTCGTCATAGCATATTTTCTTGCAATGCCAATTAGATCAAGTATTTTGCCATTATTTATTGGATGGATTTTTGAGAGCGGAACTAACGACCTTAAAATGGCGGCCGTGCAAATGCTACACGTATACGTATAACCCGCTCCCGGAGTATTAACTGTTCCCAAAGTGTAAGTAAACCTAGGCCAACCCTCTCACTCTCTGTCGCTAAACTCTCGTATCGTTTGTCAATATAATAACTGGCTCGAGAGCATCATACGCATTACACACTTTACCAATAAAATGCCAACCTTCAATAACCGCTTGTGTTTTTCTATCGAGATCAATTTCTTTCTCTCTCCCTCCACCCGTCCCGACGCGATTCCGATCTATTCGCAAACAATCGACCGAGTGAATTCGATCCGTGACATACACAAACTAATCGTCAACTGTTTACATAAACTATCGATAAAGTGTCCATTTACAGTACAATGTTGGTGGACGTAGGAGTGAAATGGAAGGGGGGGAAGTAGACCGCGCCAGCATCCGGAACTACGTGGAACAGAGCCGTTCAATGAAAAGTTAGAAGGTAAATAGAAAAGTAAAACCAAAATGACGTCATATCACTCAAAAAATCATTTCCAGGTCGAAGAAAAAACACAAGAGTTAATAAATTGTGACAGCTTATTCGGTTTCATCCCGTTAATGAAAATATTACTATTTAAAATAATTTGTTTTAATTAGAAATTGTACAGTATTTCTGTCATATTTTTAACAGCAAAAAAGTCGAAATAAATATACTGTAATAGATCAAAAGTAAAAACTCTACTAGAAGAGAATTTCAACAACGTTAAAAAATAATTAATTATACCGGTAATTACTTTGTCAGGTCTAGGAAGTTAGGCCCTGAAATTTAAATTGACTTTGCTAAACAAACATTGTCGGCAGTTAATATTTGAACAATAATATGAAACATAATAAACAATACCATAAATGAACTTCTCTCATGTAAATATCACCGATGGAAAAATAAATAACCGCTTCCTATTAAAATTAGCGCAAATCAAGTTCATTCTAGTACTGTATACGTAATATTGAAATTCATACGTACCGGTACTGTATTATTTATTAGAATGCATCCAATAAAATTAAAATTCAACTTTAATATAAGAACTTGAGTAGCATGCTACTTACATTACCTTTTATACTATTAGCTAATTTGAAGCAATTACTTAAAAATTGCCTACCGGTACACGAAATCTCGATTTTATTTTATTTTTTTTTGTTTAAAAATCAATTTTCATTTTAAAATTCCTTTAAACAATATCATTCAAATCACGTTCAGGTTTCGAGATTGTCTTTCTCGTCTCTGCGTCTATTCCATTCACATCTAAAGTCTAAAGAACGCGATTACATGTACAGTAAGTATATATTTTTTTTTAACAAACAAAAAAAGAAAGAAAGAAAAAAGGCAATGGAAACCATCACCTAATATGAATTCGAGTTTGAAAAACGAAGAATAATAAATAAGAGTATGTAGGTTTGAGATGCTTTCTTTCCCAAATGCCGTTAGCAACAAAATATTATTTTACTTAGTGAGCGAGAGGAGGATTCGCGAGTGGAAAAGTTAACAAAAGCAAAAGACTCGCCTCCTATACATTACATTCTATACGGTTTTTTTTAGTCGGTATAATTTCTCGTCTACATAGATTACAACTCGTAGCTAAAAATTGGAACCGAAAGTAAATAAGTTTTCATTGAAGAAACAAAAAAAAAATAAAGAGCACTTATAATGGGCGTACTAGATGCAACTTCCTGAATTTTAAGAACAAAAAAATGTCTACGCGGTGATATAAATACTCACAACTAAAACAACATCCGAAAGTTTACAAAAGAGTTGATGCATATACTCGTACTTCTACAACATTATGTTGTTGTTTTTAAATTGTCTGAACGACAAATTTTAAATTCATGATTTTTAATTAACATAATTACGTATATTGCTTTACAAAGATAACCAAATGACTAGTTTTCTCAACAGCAATTTTTAACAATTAAAAATTTTTTTAAAAATATATTAATTTGTAAACATTTTATTAAAAAATATCAGATTAAACTTGAATATTAATTTTGTCGGCTTGCTACCCTCGAGTATAATAAACCCAAAGTTCTAGTTAATTTTAACTTCGTAATGAATTAATCTCAGTTTGTTATAACATATAACGAAATTTAAGTTGCGACTACCACTCAATTTATAGTCTCGCTTTTGATATTTTAAAACACCAACGCCCTATCATTTTAAAATATTCATGTAGTAAAAATATATGCATGTACTGTAAGCCTACAAGTAGTTGAATCGATATTTTTGAAAAGAGAACATGTCCAATCTACCAATAAAAATCCATCATTTTTGCATGAAAAAACTAAATTTTATTTGTTAATATTACTCTAATGAAGCAAATAAATTATTGTCTGAGCATTCGGCGCAAAAAGTGATATTTTATCATTATAACATAAATATATGGGTAGATTTTGCTTGAAAAAAAAAAATTAATAAATAAAATTTAAACATTTAATTTAAAAAACTATTATTTTGATTTCTCGAACATTTTTCAATACACAGACACTTGTTTGGAGTACAAAATCAAAAAAATATAAAGAAAAAAAAAATCCGGCGCTCTAATTTGATTGCGTCTGCGACGTGTTTTAAAAACTGAGTCAGCTTGGATTAAAATGACATTTTCGCACCTACAGTATCCAATAATCTTTAAATAAAGAAGAGCCGAAAAATGTGAGAGATAAAAAGTTCCCATAATCGTGATATGCGCGTCGGCGTCTGGTTTGTGCACGTTTCCCGTAAAACGACGTTGCCATCTCAACGTTCAGTCAAGCGCATTTTATAGACAAAGCAATCCCAGTCAAACCAAACTAGCCGAGTAACCTTTATAACTTCCGAACACCATTTGGCAAGAGACAAAAGTCGGTCAAATTAAATCCCTTAGCCGTATGAATAACGCATCCACTACCGAGAGGGACGAAAACGCCCAACTAACTGCCATCCATGTAACCACCCAACTCCCTTCCCCGAACACACCTTCCCACCGAGAATACGGTACGGTACGGCTTTTACACCTTCTTGGAATTTTCATTTCGCCTTCAAAATCAAAGAACGTCGAACAGAAAATGGAGTGACATCAAACTTCGGGTGTTCGGCATATGAAAACACAATAGACGCAGATACAAGTCGAAAAGCCGTAATATTCAAAGCATAAATAAAAGGGTTAGGATTACGACCCAGGAAATGTTGTTGGTGGATTTCGATAAGCGCTTTTCATAGATTTTTCATTTTTTTTCTCCCCCTTTTTAGGTTATATACTTCTTTCTAAAGAGTAAGATTGCTCTTTTTTTTATCATTAAAAGAGGTAGAAAAAGGAGTACGGGTAAAGTGTATATTTTTTTATAGGTGGAAAGGATTAATCTTTTATCAGTGCTCATTTAGACGACGTGCGATTAACGTTACTTGGATGTCTAGCTGGTTTTTTTTTTATCGAATTAGATCATTGATCGAATGAAATTATCGATTCCATTGGTCCCTTAGTCAACTTTTAGATTGGTTACCAGTTCAAAACGAAAGCGACACAAGATGGAAAAAAATAAAAACCTAGCAACGGTTTGTAAATTTTATTGCGAAAAACTTTACGTATGATTTTTTATTTATTAAAAACAAAACGTTTAAGAGAATAATGACAAAAATTAGTAATACTAACTACGTTAATACCGGTAACATAAAATTTATATTTTGTTTTCAGAAACAAAAATAATTCCAACTACTGTATAGTATTCTACTCCCGTCTATCTAATTCAACTAATTTTATATAACGTTGGGAATTACTGTAATAATTCTACAAATTTATAAAGCCACACTGACCTTAATACACTGTAACTATTCTAAAGCGCAATAATCAACAACAATTTATTTAATTATTCAAAAAAAAAAAAAAAAAAAACACCGGCGACAGCACTTTTCCAACTTCACCATACTTGGTTACCCAAAGAAACCATTCTGAAATTTTTAATATTATTTTTATACAACAAACAAAAGTTCTCGAACGTTAGATCAAAAACATAAGCAGTTCTTTAACTCGACGTCTGCTGGCATCGAAGTTGCATTAGAAACTGCTCCAAAAAAAAAATTCAATATAAAGAATCATTGTTTGCAGCATTTTACGGTAATCTCGAAAGTAATCAACATAATCCTAAAAATATCCTACATAACAATATTAGGTTGAAGTTTTTGCGTATTATATAAATAAAGAATAAGGTCAACCTTCAATTTGTTTTTGTCAACGTCAGAGTCAGTCAGCAGCGCTTTCGTATTCCGGTATTTCCACAAATACGAACTGTATCTCAATTTAGCCGACGCACAGTACTGTGTATTTACTTTTCGCAACGGTTCGAGTGTTCGGGAAACGATGTTTCCGTCTGAGACTGGCTTTACGTAGGATACAAATCGAGGTAACGGAATCGGATATGATTGCGGTGGCGTAATTTGAATATACGAGCCATAAATTAAAATTGTCGGCCACGTAAAAACCTATAGTAGTGAACGAGTGAGAGAAAGAGAGAGAGCAAACTTAATGGAAAAGAACCATAAAAGTTGATTTGGAAGATTCCACCATTGGAGTTCTAAGCGTGCCACTTTTCCGTGTTTATTCTTTCCATCGCACCTTACGCATAACTTGTCAAATAGAAACTTTTACAGCTTCCATAGATTAATTTCAAAAGCGGTCTATTTTTAAAAATCTTTACCTCTCTTTTCGATCTTTTACTTAATGCCTATAATAATATTTACTATAAATTGAATTTAACACTAAACCCCAAAGTGATTTGATTTTGCGCGTCAAATCTTTTAAATTTTATTTACGCAACCGACTATGACGCTAAAAACTTGCGCGCCAAATTTATTCAATAATTCGTTCGGCATAAAGCAGAGTGAAAAAGTTTTATTCGAGCGATAGCAGCTGGTTCAAGTTAGCGCCGGTGCATACATCGTTGGCGTTTGGCAAGCACACGCGCACCAAGTCCTCCTGCCCATGTGACACCGCAGTGGGAGCGCATTTTTCTGCGCCAACGACAACCAACATTGTAAATTCGATGTCGATTAAGTTGATAATAAAAATCAGATTAACGTTTTACGATAACAACACCTGCTACCGTGTTTATGCATCCCTATCAGTACGTTTCCCACTATAGACTATAGTTATGTACCACTAAACTACTGTAGCCGTTCGCGCGCATCAAAATGCGGTAGATTGTAGACGAGAATAATCCACTCTGATAAATTAATTTGTTAATTTTGTTATTCAATCTGCAATAATTATGCCTGAGTGTAACATTTTACCGGCAGATTAGTAATGCAATGCTGATTAGTTTATGCAATTTTGAAGGTTAAGTTACAGCACTGTTATTTTCTTAATATTATTGAGAATTTCTAAGTCAAAAAATCAAATATTCAAACTTTATGTAACCGAATAAAAAAAAACATACAGTACGGTACTAAAAATTTTAATAAATCTATTATTTAAACTAGCTAATTTTCAAAAATATTTCTATGTATTCCTATTCCAAAAATAATATGTCAAACCATATCATTTTCACCTTCAAGAAATGTAAAAAAAAAAAAAATGGACGAGACGCAGGTAAATTGGCTGTAAATTCAAAAATAAGTTTTCGATACAGCTTCTTCCAGAATGTCAAACAGCTATAAATTCTGTTTTAAGATACATTAAATCAGTGTTGCTGGCAGGGCGCATTTAATAACAAGGGCGATAAAAGCATCTCACCCTGTACGAAATATCGCAGCTGTTTCAAAGATGCTTTTATTCTCAATGCTTTGTCTGTTATCTTCCGTCTACCAACTATGCCTAGCCTATCCATATACATTTATTTAGCAGGCCTACTGTATACGATTGTCAATAAGTCAAATTTTGGGTGAAAATAGCACGCAGGATGTTTGCTTCGCCGCATGACTACTGATAACCATTCGGCGGGAGTGAGAACTTCTATCCGCGCATCACACTTTGAATGCCAGATGTATACAGTAACGCGCAGCACAGGATGCGCGATCAGTTTTAAAATTAGCTTTGCCATTTCTATCGCTATAAGTAGAAAGTAAATATTAGGGCGAGATAGGAAAAAACACAACTGTCATCTGGGACAAAATAAGAAACGACACGCGTCAAAATATAAAAATGTTATGAATCGATATTTTGTGTGAATGGCTCAGTAATGAACACAAGGATGAGACTCCGAAATTGCGTTTAAAAGATATAACAAAAATTACATTATCCCAGCAACAATTGTATATTTCCGACACTGTAATTCTCGCATCATTATTCACACAGTGGCACGCAAAATATTAAACTTTAAAAATAACAATAATATGCACTTTTTTTTATATTTAAACAGGGTGAGGGAGGAGAGTTGCCTAACACGTGGTCTACCGTAAACGCGGATCTAAAAACGCGCGCGCCTGCGAATGCGCTCAAAAAGCAATTTGCCGAAATTTAAAATTCCCAATAAAAATACATAATATCATATCTCTCGCTTTATATTCATCTATATAAAAACACTAACCTTATCAAAAACAAATAAAAACAAAATTTGAATATCATAACCAAACGAAGAAAAAAAAAAAGAAGTCTCAAATTGAGTTCTCAGAAAAGAGCTTCACATCCGCGTATGTTGCGTTATATTTTCATCTAAACTTCTAAACAACAAGTCATAAGGATAACTGGAGATGCCTCCCATTAATTCGATTATTGATACACTGAAGATTCAGTCAAAACAAACTCATCTTGATTAAGATAAAGTATCATGTCCCCGCTTTCCAAATCTCCATAACGCATCGAGGGACTTTGGAGAGTAAAAAGTACGCGCACGTGTATTCCCAAATCGCCAAAACTGCTCCCATTTTAAAAGCAAAATTACGTGTTTACCCATAAGCAAACCGCATCAAAATATTGATTTATGCTTCGGCTAATCCAAAACAACACAGTTAACGACGAGTCGGATATTGACGAAAAATGATTAATAAAATCCCATTTTTTTTTTAACTCAGCGAAATGAGAAAGTTTGAAAGCTCCAGTTCCGGTACACAAGCACTTTTGACGTTAACAATCGTGTCATTTTGCATAATCTTGTTAAAATTCATTCGGAGATTGTTTCCCTAATGTATGATAGCCTTTCTCTATAACATCAGCCCCAAACCAGATTTAGAAATGAAATCGCATCTTCATCTTATATACAATATATAATTATTTTGCATTGATCTTCCAAGACTTAATGTGCCTTGTTAAGTCTCTTCAAATAAGAAACCTTGAGGGAAATTAAAAGTCGTAATGAATTACATCCAAGTCGGCGCATTATCAGATGGAAAATGTAAACAGTAATCAAGCAATCGCTATCAATTAGAGAGGATTACAACGCTAGATTGATTTTTATACGATACACCCTGTAACCTACAGTATAATATGTATACAATAATAATAAAAAAAAATACATGTACTCGTATATGCTAGGGTACCGTGCCTAAGCTGGCAGGTAGCAGCAGCAGTGTGGTAGAGCAGGGAGTTGATTTCCGGCTCGAGTTCCAAACAAGATAGAGTCGATTCCCCATATCCTCGAAGCGCAAATAACAAAAATATGCTTTTGCGATGATTAAGCTTATTTCTCCCGTCTACCTTAATGCGCAACCTTCATTTCCGTTCTCCTCCTTAGCCGTTCCAACTCGAATATTGCTAGATCAACCATTTTATCCAAGTTAGCCAACTTGATTTTCTCAAAAACATCAACAGCGATTCACCCCAATTTTCAATAATAATCAATTATTATCATTAGTGCTAATTGTAATACTGTACAGAGGCAAAAATGCAGTTTATATCTTTTGCCGAACACATTGGTACTGTATACGGGTTTGAGTTGGAAAAATCCTTCTATTATTATCGGTATAATCATTTTAAGATCTAAAGCTATAATCGAACATCTGTCAAACTGTTTTCAATTTCCGCTTGACAACGCTACTCATATACACTTGCACACCCTTTTCAAAATTACAACATTTAGGACTATTCAATTATTATATGTACGATATCGGTATTAACGTTGAAGCTTTAATAAACAAGCCGAAAAATTAATAGCAAATCAAAAAAATTACATAATAATTGAGGAATTGTTTGCAAATTTATCATTTTATAACGCTTACTGCATTATAAAAACAGTTATTTTTTAAAACAAAAAATTGATTCTTTTAGTTAGTACAGGTACTGTTCGTTCGCCATCAACTTTATTCATTAGATTGAGATAATTTTTTATTAATCAACGCACGCATCGAAATCGAAGTTAACGAAAACGAAACTTAATATGCGCAGAATTCAATTAATTCGGCGCCTATAGCTAACACTAGTACGAAGTAATCTTTCTAAGAAACTCGATACTGCATGATGGCGTATGAGCGTTGCAAACAAATTCGACAAGATTTAGAAGAAAAAGAGAAAAAAAAAATGTTTGAAAATGTCGCGCAGCTCCCGCGGCCAACGAGAAAACGCTAATCCCTTGCCAATACGTTTACACATCTATCGAACACGTTAATAAACAAACACGCAGCGTGGTGCGCTCACGATAAAAACCCCTCTAGCAATCAACGCAAAATAAGTTATTGTTTTAACGTTGTTTCCTCGTGTAGAAAACACACCGTCCGTTACAAAGTAAACAACCAACAAATAATAAAATCGAGCAACACAATACGAATAATCGTGCTCTAAGGTTAAAATAAAATAAAAGAAAAACAAGAAAAACAACAGATGGGCACATTAAACTACTCGAATAAACTACATGTACTGTATTTTTTTTAAAAAAAAATCAGTTTTATTTGAAAACGCATTTAATATTTCCACTTTCGTAAAAGAATGAACCTTAATATCAAAAAAGCTGGGGAAAAAACGTAACAGTTTTCGCAGACGCTTTCACATGTCATAAAATTTGATTGACAGCTACTTCTTTCACTCTTGAAGATCTTTACAATGTTAGGTTTATGATTAGGTCTTTCTGGTCACGATATTTTTTCCTGAAGTTCAGAAAAAACATTTAAAATCAAAATTTCAAAAACCTCTTTTATTTATTTTAAAAAAGCTTTAAAATCACTCTGTATCAATATTATTCAATACTTCTCAAATAAACATTCGATGGGCAACAACATTCGATGAAAATCAGTTTTCAATTTATCTACGTATTTAAAAAATCTTTTATCAACTACTAGTATTTGAAAGGGGAGGGAGAAGGGTGCAGAGCGAAAAAGAATAAGGAAAATGAAATGGGTAAACCAAAAACAAAATCCTTTCTAGCATAATGTAAGTCGTCGAATATAAGAAGTTTTAGTTTCTCAATTACTTTAAAACGATCTGCAATACAATAGCTCATTGTTCGAATTTCTAAACGAAGGCACAACACCAGCTACCACATTTTCTTCTTCCGATATTATTTGTCAACGTACAATTGATATTGGGTGGAAAAATCCAGCATAACGAAGAAGAAAAAAAAGAGGTTTTTGTTCAAACCTAAGAGTCCGTACTCCAAGTAACAATAGAAAAATAAATCCAAAAAAGAAAAGAAAATAAAAAAAAAAACCCAAAAGAAAGGTGAAGCCTTTCCTCAAGTTTTTCGCTGTCGCTGAAAATTGGTTTTTTTTTTCATTCTCCTGTAAACTGGAGCAGAGCTCATACCTCCCAACCCCGCCTCCAAGACTTGGCGTACGCCTCGACCAACCTAAACAGCAATAGGGAACAAACACACTACGCTTAGCTCTGTAGGAACTGATTTTTTTTGATAACAATAACCACCATTTACAATACCTTCATATAATTCGCCTAATAACGGTTAAATCTCTGAACGAAAAGAAAAATATTTTTTGACATTAAATGAGACAGCGTTAAATTAAAGATTAGCCTCGAGTCAAGTCAAACCAGAACTTCTAGATCCAATTATAATAAACAAAAATGTGCACGAAAAAAAAAAATGATTAATAGGCAGTAGACAGAGTATTATTTAAACAATAATTGCAAAAATTATATATTTTTGATGCGTTATTACGGTACTGATCTACAACAAACCGTATTTAATTTGCATCAAATAGCTCTTTAAAAAATTTAAAATTCTAATGCAATATATGTTTACATGTAGTTGTTGACATACAATCATTATAATTATTTCTTTGAAAGTTTTAATTAGAAAACTGTTGTAAATGCATGCTCAATCATTTTAATGACGATTTATTTATTGCATGCAAATAAAATAATTTTTCAGTCTATTTTCCACCATTTTAAGTGATTGATCACCCTTTTAAATGTAATTGTTATACAGGTGCAGTGGTGCACCGTGCATTTTTGAAAACAATTTTTTTTAAAAAAAACTTTTTTAAATCTAGCATGAGCGCCGTTTATGATGAATGTTGAAGATAAAGCGATAATATATTCAGTAGGAAGGACTATATTATAACTGAATGTTCGGAGGGGAAAAAAGAAAAACTTAAAAATATATACAGTAAAAACCGGTTATAGTGCGATTCAAGGGACTAAGGAAAATTCGCACTATAAGCGGGATCGCACTATATCC